>JAVCKT010026841.1:27431-44916 GCA_032273925.1 Rhynchotus rufescens | reverse complement strand
GGTGATGGGGGAGTGGGGTGACAGAGGAGGTGATGGGGGAGAGGGGTGACAGGGCAGGTGATGGGGGAGAGGGGTGACAGGGCAGGCGATGGGGGAGAGGGGTGACAGGGCAGGCGATGGGGGAGAGGGGGTGGACGGCAGCCACCCATCTGTGCCTGCCGCTGGGCAGCGAGGAGTGCAGTAGCAGATTGCGTGCCCATAAACAGACCTCTCGGCGAGCAGAAGGTTGCCCAGGGTAGGCCGGGAGGTGCCCGAGTCGGGTGCACACCTGGCAGCACCGAGAGGAACCCTGTGGTGCTGCCCACCGAGAAGAACCGTCTGTCAAGTGTAGAGAGCTGCATGCTAGAGCAGGCTTTTCAGAGGTGTGCCTCTGTGTTTTACAGAATCACAGGCAGAAGTGAGGGGGAGAGGGACTGCATAAGAGGAAGCAATGAATCCTTGTTGAAGCAACAGGCGGCAGGTAAGAAAGCCAGGAAGGAGCTGGTGCTGAGCAGCTTTTGTCCCAATGCTTGAGTTTTTGAGAATATGTCAAGCACGTACGTGGCACAGAGCCCGGCTCTGGGATGTTGTTGAGAACTCAGAGATGCAAAAGAAGTAGAAGCAACCCTTAAAAACCTCGGTAAGAGTCACTGGGAAGAAAAGCTGAGCTAAAGAGCTGAGCTAGTTCTCTTCATGCCCTGCCTTTATGCACTGCTTTTATCCAAAGAAACCACCTGAAGTCGGTTCTTTCCGTGCTGCACTAGCTGTGTTCACTGGGTAATTTAGGTGGTCTGCACAGCCAGAGTCACAGTGAAGTCCTTGCTGAAGATCTGACTCTTGTGGTTGTTGCAAGTCAGGTAATTCCAGTGATCCTCTGTGCTGTTAGGTTATTTCTTCCACTGTATTGTTTTGGTTTTTTTTCCAGCCATGATTTAATTGATGCCCTGAAGGATGTTTTGGGTGCACTCCACTCTTTATTTGTTCCCCTGCATTCAGTGTTGAGATCGAGGTTAGAGGGGTAATTATTTGACACTTAAGAGCTGTCATTTGAAATTTGTTTGTCCCTTTCACTTTTAGTGCAACCTTTTTTTAGTCACTTTTAGTGCCACTCCATTTTGTTCTCTTTGCTTGTCACTCTGCAGCTGCAGAAGCCTGTGCATCCCAGTGCTGCGGTGCAGGCACTCTGCAGCCTCTGGATGTCAGCTCAGCATTTAAGCTGGCACATCCTAGCTGTAGTGTCAGCGGTGTCTGGCTTTTAACTCCTTCCCAGGAATTGCGGGAATACGTTTCAGAAGGGTGAGCAAAGTAGCAAAGTGCAGCCCGTGGCTCTGTTCATCTTTAATATTAACAAGGTACGTAGGTCAGGAGGGGTTGTTACATGTGAAGGCCTGTTGCCTCTTGAATCAAAGATGACCTTGCATTCTTTTCCAATCCTTTGCTTGTAGTTTTTGGCCACTGATAAGTCACTTGTTTTGAAGCTCTCAAACCTTGAATTCTTATCTTCTCCATCCGCTTTTAGTGCAACCGTGGGGCTTAATGTTTTGGGGAGGTAGTTTAGGAAAGACGTGCAGTTCCTTGTTTATCTGCCCCTTTCTGTACCAGAGCAGGATACATGAAGCTGGATAGGTCACTGGGTTTGTTTTTGGTGAATGTGCTGTTGCGGAGTGTGCCAAACCATCCTGGAGAAAGGGTTTGTGGCATTTTTGGTGTGGCCTGTAAAATGCTCTTAAAAAGGCAAAGAAAGGTAAACTTTTTAAAAGGTTATTAGAACTCCATAAATGGTGACTATATGTCTCAATATTTGTTTGATGTGGACTTTATGCTTCTGAGTTAGGGAGGCTGACAACCTTTATTTCCCAAGGAAGTACTGCCTTAGTATCCAAAAGTGAGCTCCCTAACTTGCCAAATGCCTGCTGTGCTTCATGGGGGATGCACTGAAAGCTGGCATGAGACTTCCATGTGCCACCACCTCTCCCCAAGGAATATTTCTGGAAGATAGATTGTAATGTGTTAACCATTCTGTGTCCTTGTGAGTGAAAGCCTGACCTTTACAGTGCAGAGGGCCCAGAATAATACAGTGAGGTCCCTTCCCCTCAGCCTGTCATGTTAGTGGAAGAAGTGCTACATGAGGGAGACTTAAAGGAGTCTCGGTGGGGTGAGGTTTGAGAGAAGGTTTCCTCCACTCTGGAATGAACGTCCTATTTGATACCTTTCCAACTCATTTGACTTGGTTGATTTTTGGAGGTAAATTTAAGTCCCAGAGTTAAAGATGTTCATCTCCTTGCTTGAAAGCTTTGCTTGGAAAAATATTTTCCTTCATGTATGACACCTTGGACAGAGTGTGTGTTGGTGGCAGTTTTTAGCTAGCTCTTGCTAAGAATGTGTATTTTTTGTCACTAATAACTGAATAAATACACTGCTTCTCTCCATTTTGTACAGGACTGCAAAGGAGCTATGTGTGTAATGTCAGCAAACTGGGCTAACGCTTTAGGGATAAAATTGTCCATTCTGTTTCCATGGCAGTTCCTCTACCTAAGGGCTTCTGTCTTGTTCCATATTGCCTGCATCTGTAACTGGTATATGGAGAATGTTATTTTTATGAATTGAGCTGATTAGAGGGGAAGGGTGACCCCCATGGTCAGAATCTTGATCTGGAATGTTAGATATGTATTTTCCGCCACAGGTTTACTGTGTGAACATGTTCAGATTGTTACTGTTTCTTGGTCTTCATTCTTTGATTGCAAAATGTGATGAACACACATGTTAGTGAGGATTTGGGCAAGATTCCATAAGTGGCTCAAAGGCCCTGGAAACTGTAGGAATAAATACTGTAGTAAAGCTTGGTAGAGAAGAAGTGGAAGGAATATGCTAAGCTGTGGCTTTAAAGTGAAGGCGATTTTGTGTGGTTCTCTGTCCCTCATATTCTGGAGCATGGTGAAATTGTTGAGGAGTGCAAGTTGGGCCCTGCCTTGTTTAAAGGAGGGGGGCACTCTGAGACCCCTGCCTTTTGTCCCTTCCCAGGCTGTGTGTGCTTGTTTCCATGACTCATAAGGCCTTGCCTGACTCTATCTTTGTCTTAGATTCATCTTCTCACTTTTCTGCCCCCTTGCTTGCTCTACACTCAGGAATGGTCCTCTCTTGCCAGCAGGCTGATGTACACTCTTACTGCTAGCATGTGCAGATATTGGTGCCCAGGAGCAGCAGCTCACGGGCTGTCTCGTGTTCGGAATGCCAGGAGCCGCCCTCTCTGGGCTGTCCTCCTGGGAGCTGTGCTTGGGAGGGAAGCTGCCACGGAGGAGTGTGAGGAGAGCGCTGCGATGGCTGGAATGCAGGGTGAGCATCGCTTGGGTGGGCTCAGTTTTCCCCTGCTTTCTTCAGCAATGCTGAGTGCCAAGCCTGAGGAAGACTGCTGCAGAGAGGGGAAGGAGCTGGAATGCGTTCTGCAGTTGAGGTGAATGCAGTTCAGTAAAACTGATAGGCATCAAACTGAATAATGATTTTGAAGTATTTTCACATGATGTCTAATCTGTGGAAATTCACTACCACATAATAGCACTGAGGCTAAGCTGAGCAGGATTCAGAAAAGATCAAGCACTTATATGAATGGAAATGTTCAGACTTGCTTCAGCTAAAGTACTTGGTTTAGAAGGCATATTTTTCAGGCATAACCCCATCTCTGACACGTAAAGGTTAGGAGCAGCTCGTTCCATAATTGTCCACTGGGGCTTCTTGCTCCTTCTTCTAATCCATTGGCCTGTGTCAGAGAGAAAGTATTGAATTGCACTTACTTGCTGTGTTATATTACCTGCCATTCTTCCCTTTTGTGATAGCTACATTTAAGAAAACAACAAGAAATTGATCTGAGGAGCCTGAGTAGCTGAGAATTTTAAGCTGTGGAAAAGAGAGGTCCTTGGAAGGACAGCATAGCCCATAGGTGAGAATTGTGTTCTATTCATGAATGCCAAGGCACAAAAATTGTCTTTTTATTCCCTATGGTCAGTTAAGGAACTTCATGCTTCTTGCGTCTGCTTCTGAGAGGGCAAAGAGCATGTGGAGTTTGACCTCTACACATTGCAGTCTTGGAGTGGACTTCAGTCAGAAAGTAGCTGAAGGAGCAGATTCTCTAAGGCTCCTCTAGTGAGATCCAGTATGTTCTGGCACAATCTTCATCTTCCTTGTGTTTGAGAAGACACATTCTCTGTCCTGCACTCTTGTCCCAACTGTTTTGAGGATCAAGAGCATCTTTAGTGCCGCTTGATCACATAGCTATTAAATTGGTAATAGGATTTCATGGTAAAGGTAAGTGGCAGTGGAATGGAGATAATGTTCAAGAGGATATTTGCTTGTAATGTCTGTCTTTGTGCGAGGGAAATCCTGAAGTCCAGAGCAGAGGGGGAGGATTTTCAGAGCTTGGAGCAGGTCATGCAGACCTTGGGGTCAGTGTGTGGCTGCCCTCGCTACGGGCTCTTCTGGCAGCAACACGAGTGCTGCAGGGCAGCACTTACCCCGTTTGTGGTAAGTGTAACCGCTGTAAAGGGGTGAAGGGCTCCTGACTTTCACAGAAATTGTTTGTGGTGCTGAGGGAACACAGATGAAATGTGGAATGGGTGAGGATTGGAATGTCTAATTTCCTGCAGGGGTTAGGCCGTGTTTTCGGGGACTTTTGCACAGGGCATCTGACTTCCTGCTAGCAGCAAGAGAGAACAGTTTTAAATTTCTAATTTTTAAGGGTTGGCAAATGAACAACTGAGTCCCACAGTGACTGCTCTGCCTTGTCTGAGTTCCACATTTGTATTTTGTGCTTGCAGTCAAGTTGGCTTTGGCAGTGTTGTAGGAATCCTAGTTGAATTGTCTTGCTCTTGTGTTTACAGTCTCAGCTGTCCAGCTGCATTACTGTAACACTTATGCATGGGTGGCTCGGCAGTGTAGAGGGCTGGATGAGGTAGTTTCTCTTAGCTGTTGAGGGATTACACTAAGGCTTGTAAAAAGCCTTAGGCAAAGTTTACTTTATAGTATTTGTTTCAAATGAATATAAGAAATTTCCCCAAGATAATTAGATAACCATTGTGGCAGTATATTTTTTTTGACCGTTGTTTTAGCATATGCTACTTGGAGTGACTGTGCTCAGAGCTTGGTATGTGCTGCTGCCCATGCTTTATGCAGTTCCCAAAGATGCCTTACTTTGTTGTCTCCTAAACCCAGTTTCATTCTGCAACGTTGCTGTTCCTTAGTGAGGGCTCTGTTGTTGCCTGGTGGGAAGGTTAAAAAAATTCTAGGCAGGTGACTTGAAATCTAGTTATCTCAAATGAGTAAAAAGTGATTGCATTTTCTTCTCTTCCTGGATGTTCTTGGGGGTTTTATATATATATATATTTATATATTTGCTTTTTAAGATATATATATATATTTCCTTTTTAAGAACTCTTTCCCCTTCACATTTACCTGTGTGAGGTGGAATTCATTTTTCAATTTATGCACAGCCCTAACAGAGGAAAAGAAGATTATAGAATTCAGCAGGAAATTCAGCAGGATACTTGTTTAGATTTGTTAAAAGACATCCTCCTTAAGAAGGATCTTCTTCAGGTTCATTAGATGTTTCTTTTCTTCTGAGCAGAAAGCAGCTTCTCATGAAGTAAAGCTTGCAAAATACTTTTTTTTGGGGGGGAGGGGGAGGGTGTTGAAAATGGACGTTTCCAAGTGTTGTTCATGCCCTGGCTGTGTAAGGAAATCAAACTGTGCTCAGAAGGCTTTTCTCAGCCCTCTGTGTTTTGCTAGCAACAGGCTTTGCTAGTGGGGGATGTCTGAGTTGGGCACTCACTGCAGTTCCTTCTGGGGCTAGTAAGGAGTGTCAATTTTTGGGAAGCTTCTCATGCCAGGTGGGGTTCATTCCTGGAAGCAGACCGCTCTTGCTCAACTGCAGGATTTTTGCAGTCTGCTCAGAAGCTTATCCATTTTTCCTTGATTTGTTGGTGTATTTTTTGTAACAGGTTTGCAGGCATCTTTGAAAGAGCTACAGGGGAGCCCAGCAGAGCGGAGGCTGCAGCTGGGTGGGTAAAGAGAGCTCTAGTACTATGCAGCTCCGGAGATGATTTACTGCCCGACTGACAACTTGCAATATAAACATTAGTCCAAGCAGGATCTTGTCCGAAAACCCCGCCTACGTGGGGAGCCAGGAGCCTTCCTGCCACGCGCCGTAAATCGTTTGGGGTTTGCTCATGCTCGTGCTTTTGCAAAGCAGCTGTGTCTTGGGGATTAGCAGTTTGCAGAAGGCCCGTGCGGGGCTAAATTCGGGTCCCTTCCTTGTCCTGGTGGCCACTGCTGGTAACAGGATAGCGGGGGTGCCTCTCTGCAGTGGAAAGCACTTTGCTCTCGGGAGGGGGTGACTGCTGGGGAAGGAGTAGGTTGAGGCTCGGGGCTTGTAGGGGGTTTCAGCTTTTTGTATTGCCTTGTGCACTGTGGCTTCCCGTGGTCTGGCCTGTGGTTGCAGAGTCAGACTGCATGCAAGGCCACCTGGGGCTTCACAGCTTTGAGGAAAAGACTTCACGTTGCTACTTGGGTTTGCTGTGGCATTGCAACTTCAGCTCCCAAGGTCAGACTGGTTTTGCGCTGTCTGGGATAACTGAAATCCCAGAGTTGTTTAATCATTCTTGGGAAGAGTCATCTTCAGGCCCAGCGGGTGCCTTCAGGTCCTTCTGCAATAAAACAAATACACAGAATTCATGGTATAAGTGAGACTGGAAGATTCAGATACCTCATTTGTGCTGGATGCTTCATCCAGCTGCCGAGTAACGCAGATAGAAGCAGATCATTTTTAGCGGGGTTGGTGTCTCCAGCAGCAGATCCTTTCTTGGGTGGGTTGGCTAAGAATCTGGGTGGAATGTTTCCGCCAGGCCCCCCATCACCAGCTGAGCAGCGGGGCCTCCTGCCCGCCCGCACCGCGAGCAGCCGCGGGCCAAGCGAGGCGGCTCTGCGAGCAGCAGAGCTCCTGCTGCCCTGGCACGCAGGGAGGAAAGGCCTGTCCTGCTGAAGCTGCTCTGCAGGTGCCCTGCTGTGCAGCAGGAAAGTTTTCCTGGAGCTTCCCATTTTACTGTTGTCTGTAGTTGGTTTGGGGAGAGCTGCTGGAAGGGCTGGTCCTCGGCTTGTCTGAGTCTCCATTTGTTCTTTTGTTGAAAGCTCACCTCTTTTTCTCTTTTTTTACCTTGCACTGTGTTGAGATGGAGGCCGGATAGAACCAACTATGTTTGTGGCTGTTTGGGCATTACAGATTTGGAAGGCACCTTGTAATGAGCCGTGTGTCGTTTCACGCCAGGTTGGCTGCGCTTCCATCAGGCTGGTTCTGCGCTCCTGAACACGTATGGAGCGTGTGTGTTTGGGAATCCTGCTCCTCTGTCCCGGAGGGAGAGGGCTGTCCTCCTGTTTACTGTTTCCTCTGTCCCCCCAAGAGAAAAAAAAACACCGGATTGTTGGAGCTGTTAGCGTAGAAACCAAAGTAGATGTTTGATTCTTTCTTAGATAGACTTTAGATAGACTTTAGACTTTGATAGACTTAGTATGAGATGGCGAGGGGTGGGAACGTGATTAAGGTTTGATCCTTCCTTCCCCTTGCTGTTCGTGATGCTCCAGTGGGAATTCAGCTTTCCCTTTTCCTGTAAACTGCTGTGGAGGAGGATGGGAGCAAAGCTCTGCGCGCTGCCCTCAAGGCCTTAGCCCTCCAGGCTGGGCTTTGCCCACCTGCCGCTGCAGCAGCTCCCTTAGGAGCTCACGCTATGGGCTCTTCTGGGCTGGATCCACAGGGACTAACAGCGGTGCAGATCGCAGCTCGGAGCGTCTGGAACAGGGGAGGGAAGGAGGGAACAGGGGAGCAGTGCGGGTAACTCTTCCCCCCGCACATGCTGCTCCTCTCCCTCTGCTTCCTCGCCTGCCCAGCTGTGTAGTAGGTTAGCAGTACGTGTCTGTTCTTATTCTTATGAAAGTAGACTTTGTTCTCTGCAGGCTGCTAATCATGCCCCATGGGGGTGTAATCAGTTATAAGGTATTTAATATGGTGCAGGCGGGAACAGGCTGCCTGGCCGGGCTGGCAGATTGCAACACTGCAATTATGAAGGGCCCCTTTCCCCCACTCACCCGCCCACCGGTGGCAGGATGAGGATTGTACCTTGAAACAGTATTAAGTGTGTGGAAAATAAAGGTGTAGTGGAGGAGGGGAGGGGAGAGGCAGAGGAGGCGGTTCCTATTCCGGGAAGCAGCTCGGAGTGCGGCCGGAGCCGCAGCCATCGCAGGCTGCCCTGTTGAGGCTTGTGGGGATTGGGGGCAGCCACTGTGGGAGTGGGTCACGCAGGGATGGCCCTCGGCAGCCTTGGAGCAGCAGGGGCTCCCGTCCTCTCCGAATTAGGGTTTCCTTGTGGTGGTTGGGGTTAGGGAGTTACGGAGTGGTTGGAACCAGAGAAGCCCTTTCTCCTGTTTATGTTGATTGAAGCACCTAATCTGTTCGGGTGCTTTTGTAAGTGCTGCCAGGCTTCTATTTATATCTTTGGATGTGGACCTATTGGTAAATGTGGTCTTCCATGCTCCTCCATCCGGGCACTGGAGCTGGTGGAGCAGCTTCCCCTATAGGCTTGGAAGGAACTAGGGAGCTGAAGGCCCTGAATTTTAGTGGACATGGGAAAGGAGGAGCTCACGGGCTGTACTCTTACACCTGGCACCGGATCCTGCCCCTCTGTGGGGGCCTCCAGATGCCCCCTTGGTCGCACGTGGGCCGCGGGCTGGCACATGTCGCCATGCTAGCGCTCACTGTGTATCTCCCTGTGTCCGTGGGGCTCGTGGCTCTGCCAACCTCTGCCCTTCCAGGCTCCCCAGGGGCGGCCCCATTTCAGCCCTTTGCTGGGGCTGCTGGAACGGGCTGAGGCTGCTTTGGGCTGTGGTGATACGGGGCTGTGTGTGTGTGTGTGTGTGTGTGTGTGTGAGCACAGACCTCTGCCTCATGGAGAGCGGAGGGAACATCCCCTCTGCCACAGCAGCTGGGCCCGTTAAGTTTCCCTTGCTCGTGCCTTAGGAAATCCTGCTCCTTCCTGACAGACCTGTGCTAAAGTTGGGAACCTGCGAGGGGCAGAGTGCTCTGCAGAGCGTGGGCTATTCCTGTGCATTCAGGTGCATTGTATCCCTGCCCAGGGCCCTCCGGAGCAGGAGCTTCCCTGCCGCACACTGAGGGGACTCTGGCTGCTAAGTTTCACACAAAGTAAGTGTGGATTCCCAAAAGAGGCCTTTGGAATACAGCCTTTCCTTACGTTGGCTTGAGCACACGGGTAACGTACGCCTCCTCAGCTCTGATGCATCCTCATCTCTCTCTCTCATTTGGAGGAGCTTCCTGTTTGGGGAAGGTGGTTGCTTTGGAAAGGTTTGGAGTTTGAAGCAGTGCCATGTGGAAGTGGTGCAGTGTTTTCCTGGCTAGAGCAGAGGGTCTGCTTGTAAAACTGCAGCAGTGGAGGCTTGTGAGAAGAGGAATGCCATGGGTTTCCATACATGGAGGCTGGGAAAGGAGCATATCCATCACTCTCTTCTCCTCAGGTCATGTGAGTGAGCGAGCGTGGGTGCTGGCAGGGGGAGAATCACATACACTGAGGGCCAGATCCGGTCCTGGGGACAGCATCTGCAGAGGATGTTGTGCTAAGGAAGGAATGATTGTATCTCGGAGAGGCTGATTGACCTGAGGCGGAGCACTTTCCTGAGGGAGAAAAGAGCTATGGATCCTTCCAAGCAGCCTGGGTGCCTGAAGGAGCCCCCAGTTGGGCCCTGAGCCCCCAGCCCAGCAAGGCTCACTGTTGTCCTTACCCTTGCCTCATAGGAAACCTCAGAGAAACTCCCTTCCCAGGCTCGTGCTCGTGGCTCGGGAATGTGCTTGCTCCCTCATGGCTGCTCTGCTCCCGCAGCCTGGTAGCCCCCTGCCCTGCCACCCTCCCCTGGCCCCGCAGATGCAGATGTTGCCTGGAGAGCCGTGTGGGGCACGAGGGCCCGTGTTGGGCGCCCGCTTGTTTTCCTGCCTGCTGCTGAGGAATGCAGCGTGTTTGCTTCCCGGCCAGGCTGTGTTTGCCTCGGCGGCCGCGGCGCATTCCTGCGCTGGGAGGCAGCGGCGGCGCGGGCGGCGTGCTGTTCGTGCCCCGGGGCTGCGTGCTTTCAGCTCCACATCAAAGGTGTGTTTGGTGCGGAGCTTGTGCCATTCCTGGCCACACCTGGTGGCCTGCAGGCACGCGGGAGGTGGAGTCTGGCAGCGCTCCCCGTGGCACTCAGGGTTCAGACTGCTGCTTGCCTCTGGAAAGGCTGGAGCTGAGTCCATGCTAAACAACCCCAGGAATGCAGCGGGAGAGCCGAGCGGCACAGTCACTCCAGGGGCATGTCCTAGCAGCAATGTTTCCTTTATAGTTGCAGCAAAATAACTCGTGCCTGCACCTCCAAAGGAACTGGCTGTTTGCTCGGGTGTGTTGTGGGGCTTAATTTACAGCCAGGAGGCCAGTTAAGGTTGGCTCGCCCTCGCTGCGCCGCGTGCGCAGGCAGCCGTGGCCGGTGCCACCGGCCGCTCCCGGGCAAACCGTGTTGCACGGCCGTGCAGCGGCACGTGGAGCGGGCGCAGGATCGAACCTGTGTTGGAGCGGTTCCCTCGGCCCACGGGGCAGAGGTGCCTGCAGAGCCCCTGCTGCGGAGCTGCTCCTGCTGCGGAGCTGCTCCTGCTGCAGAACTGCCCCTGCCTGCCCTAGAGCAGCCGCCCTCTCCGGGCTGGCACCCCCGGGCCGGCAGCCCAGCTCTGGATGCTGGGTGAGGGCGTTCTGCTGAGTTGGGTGTCAGGAGCAGATGCTTTATTTGGGATCCTGCCCTTGGCGTCTTTGTGGAAGAGACACTTGTTTTGCTGTCTTGTCGTGCACACCATCCCTGCTCCCTTTAATTTCCTTGGCGCAGGGGAAGATCATCCCTTTCAGCAGTGTCGGGGTGACTGTGGGGAGACTCAGGACAAGGCTTGTGGAAGAAACAGCCAAGCATCCCCCGTGTCCTGCGTAAGCCCATGCCTGCTCTGCTCACTAAACGGCTTATTTGGTCTTTGGCACTTGCAGTTTTCCTTCTGGCAGTTCCCCGCAGCCTCAAATTCTGTGGGCAGCCAGTTGCTTCCATGCCGAGGTTGGTTGTCAAGCTGCTCTCCTTGATTTTCACCTTACAGGAGAGTTGTTGCCCCCTGGTCGTTGCTGCAGTCTCTGGCTCTACTGCTGCTGAACTGCCCTAGCAGGCAGTGCCACTCTTTCTGGGCAAGGCTGTGCCCCTTCTTGAAGCAGGATCTCAGCTGTAGGTGGTTAGGGGAACATTACTTGTTGTCAACAACTCTTTAGATTGTAAAAAGATTGGAAGTTTGGTTCTCTTCTCTCCTGACTTCATGCGAGCTGTACATTTTGTTTCAAATTAGTTGCCAGTGACTATCCTCAACTTTCAAAAGCTTCAGGTATTGCAGAGCAAAGTGTGTGTTGCCTGGATCTGCCTTCTCCTTCCTCTGTGGTGCAGTGCCAGACTGAAAAACATGCCCTGTGGCGATGCGAAGTGCAACAAAAATATGAGTGCTTCAAACTGGATTACGTGGAAAGTTATTCATTGAACTTTTAAGTGTATATAATCTTTGGGCATTTGTCACAGAGGTGTTTCAGATTCGTCATGAGACACAGGCTGCTGTGAGATCTTGCTTAGCGTTAAAGATTTGCTCCTGCTGCCACTTTCTGGTTGACAGGAAAGAACTGGAGCGAAATGGATGGGATTTGGCTGAGGAGCAGCTGTCCTCTGTCCTGAGCCTTTGTTTCCCCATCGGTGAATTTTAATGTGTGGTAGAGAGAGGAAGCAGCTAGTTCTTCAGTGTGCTGGCCCTGCTGGCCCTGGGGAAGGGGCAGGGGTGCCGGGAAGGCGCAGGGATAGTGGGAAGGTGCGGGGGGGGTGCAGGGATGGTGGGAAGGTGCAGGGGTGCTGGGAAGGTGCAGGGATAGTGAGAAGGTGCAGGGGTCGTGGTCGCTGCACGTGGGGGTCCGGGCAGACCGAGCTGCCCCGGCTGGGCCACGGAGCAGTTAGGGCTCCTCCTGGCGGGCCAGGCCGCAGAGAGCAGCCCCACAGGCAGATGCTGCACGCAGCTGGGGTCTGGCTGTGGGGCAGGAGCAGGTGGGGGCAGTCCTGCAGCTGGGGCCATCCTGGGCCCGCAGGCAGGGCGGCTTTGGGCCCCGTGGGGCTCGTGCAGCTGCCCGAGGCCGAAGGCGTGAGTGGCCGCTCGCTGCCAGCGCGGGGCACCCAGCCCTCCGCAGCTCCTGCATCCTCCTTGACGCCCCGCTTCCTCCTCCGCGCTGCCCTGCAGGCTGCTCGCTTCTGGAGTGGTTGCATCCAATGTATTCGGCAAAGAAAGGTCCTGGGATGTGGTAGCCTGCCTTTAGTATGTGTGGGGCTGGGCGTCCTCTAGCCTCACCTGGAGCCCCTTTGGCTTCAGAGGGCAAGCTGGGAAGGAGAGAGAGTGAAGCTGAGTGTTGAGGTGCGTGCAGAGCTCCCCTGCAGGGGGTCTGATGGCAGGAATTATGTGCAGGAGAAAACCTGGCTTTGCTGCCCAAAAGGAGATGGATCTTCCTAAACCTCGAAGTGCTTCTCAGGCTTGTGCTCAGGGATCAGGGCAGCAAAGAGCAGGCAGATGAGCTTCAGGAGGCATCGCCAGGCAGGGGGTACAGCGCTGGCCTGGGCGAGGTGGCCTCACGGTGACACTGAAGAGCCTGGCTTCAGCGCAGCTGCCCTTTGGGATGGGTCGCGCGGGCCCTCAGCCATGGGCAGCACAGGTGGCTGTGGCGGTGACAGCGAGCGGGTGCTCTGACACAAGCGGGGCTGGGCACAGGGGCTGTGGGGAAGGCTGGGGAGCATTTGATCCAGAGAAGGAGATGGCTGCGCTAGCATGAAGGGGAAGATGCCCATGCGACGGGGGAGTGCTCCTTGCAGGGCACCGAGGAGCACCGTCACTTGTAGCTCTGGGAAGATGGGGTGACAGGACTCGGTCACCCGTGGGAAGAGGCTCTGAGTGCGTTGTGTTCCTTTCCTGCCTTGTGCATGAGCGTGTTCCCACCACCTCCGCTTCAGTGCTAAATGGCTCTTCCCTGGGAGCTCATAAGAAGCTGTTGCACATGAAGGGAGGGCCAGGCTGGCTGGTTTCAAACAGCCCAGCTATCCTCACACACCACCAGAGTCAGTGATTTTACATCCGCGTGCTAGCTGCTGTCCGTGTTCAGTGCCGCAGAGATGCTGAAACACTTCCGTGCCGGCAGGTCTCCTGTGGTGGGCAGCGGAGGGGATGCCTGCAGTTCCCATGGCAGAGCTGCTGAATGAGCTTCCGTGCCAGCACAGGGGGACTGGGAGCGCGCTGGGGCCGGGGGCCGCGGCTGGGTGCCTGCGGAGCCGCTCGGCTGCAGCCGCAGCGTCGCCCGGCCCCGCGGCCGCGCGCTGCCGCTCGCCTCTGGCCCTCCGCCAGGGAAAGGCTCCTGATTCCACAGCGATTCCTGCTAGCATGAAGCCCCAGCAGCAGGGGGTATAGAGCATGGTGCAAATATTGCTCTCCTGCTAATGAGTCAGGGTAGCGGCATTATTTGTATTTGTAAAGAATCCTCCAGCTGTTCAGCTCCTTGCTGTCAGGTAGGTGCTTAGTTCCTACTCACACCCTTTCCTTCTCCTTGTCCCAATCATTTCTGGTTTAGGTGCAAAGAATATGTCTGTGTCTTGCTGAATTTTCCTACAGTGCGTTTTTTCAGAACAGCTGAGGCTGGTTCCCTCCTACATGAAGTTTCCTGCAAACATGGTACACAAAGCTGTTTTCTCTCCTGGTGGCTCAGTTTCTTTGCTTATGTAATGGAAACTGTCCCTGGCCTCCTCAGTGCACGGTGAATCCTAGTGCTGGTCTGGGGCCACGTAACCCTGTAACTGTAGAGTGAATCTGGGGTGCAGGACCAAGCAGCTCGCTGCCAAAATGCTCCTGCAGCCCTTTACGAAAGGGGAATTTTAAATCTCATAAAACAGCAAATGTGCAAGTGTGGTTCCCCTAGCAACTGAACGCCTGTGTACACCTGCACTCCCTGTTGCCATGATCCAGAACAGCTCTTCTAAAATCAGAATAAAGAAATAAATAAAATGGGTTTAGCCTCGGGTTGCTTCCCCAGCTGCTGCTGTGCCTGGCGCTCAGAGTGGGTGTTCACCAGATTTTTCAGATTTCTAGAGGCTGGTGAGAAATTTGGTTGTCTGTGAGGGGCTCCAAGCGAGTCTTCCCCGCTGTCTTTCTAGCACCTGGAGACAGTGATCCTGCCCCTGTGCTTCCCTGCTGGCATTCGCTCTGCTGGGAGCTGGCCATGGAAATCTTGTTGCTTTGGAGGGGAAGATCATTCTAGGTGTGGTAGCTGAGAGATGGCCGTAGAAGGCGGCAGGGATGAGATGGTGAAGGTTGGCACGAGCTGGATGAGAGCGGGTTGGAGAGTGGGTTGGAGGAGCGGGTGGAACTGTGGAGACAGAAAAAAAAAATAAAGGGGAAAAAAAAAGGAAAGAAAAACCTAATGATTTGGGAATTGCTGAAATTTATTTTTGGCAGTATGTTTCAATGGGAGAAGCTGTAGGAATTCTGGAGGCAAGAAGTGACTTTAGGGTAAGGATTTGCAGCGTGTTCGGTGTGTGACCTCAGACTGCTTTTGCATATAGGGCTGCCCCCCAGGTAGCAAGAGAAGCGCACGTTTGGGTGGAAGAGGGGCAGCGGCAATACCCTGCCCGGGGTTGTTAGCGAGCGTGCTCCAGCCCCACGTGCCCGTTGGCTCAGGTGAGCCCTTGGCCCGCTCTAGGGGCAGTGGACATCAGCAAGCCAAAGTAGGGGTGTGTGTACGTGTGTGCATGTGTGTGCAGCAGGCAGGACACAGCACGGGCAGCACCCTCCTTTAGCATCCTCCTCTCAGTAAGGACAGAGAAAACGTAGTGCCTCGCAAGGCTCAGCGTTGTGCTGGCGTCTGCTTGGCACAGGAGCACTCATATTTTGCAGTCCTATAAAGACCAGTAGCTTTAATGCCTTAATATATTTTATGTGTCGTGGTTGATTCCTCAGAAGAGATTCCACTCTGCATTTGATTCTTTTTTTTTTTGAAGCAGAAAAGGGCAATAAGGGGGTTATATTAAATATTGTTAAAGATCTTGCCTTTGCAGGAGAGTCGTACTGATTTACCTTAATCGGATTAGAAACGGTTCTGATTAAATTAGTGCAGCATTCTTGTACAGGCCTCCTTAATTTAGTTTGTGCGTTGTGTCTATCTGTTTAACTTAAGTTGATTCAACACAAAGTGCTCTTAAATTGAATTAAGAACATTTACCCAAGAGGGTTGTACTGCTTTACATTATTTCCGAAGTCAATGTAATTTGGTGCAGCGTAGCTGTAGACAAGACCTTGGGGAAGGAGCTGATCCTTTTTATTATTTGCTGCGCTCTGGGTCACGTTGGGCTGTAGCCATGTGCTCGTGGGATGAAGGGGCCTGTTGTGGTGCTTGTTGGTGGAGGAAGGGCAGAAGGAACAGAGAGCCTCTGCACAAGCTGGGCACTCTCAGCCGTGTTTTTAGATCAGAACTGACTGTTTATATTTTTTTTTCCCTATAAATCTGGCTTGTGTTGGCTCCTGGTGGTGTGAGATGCCTGGAATGTTGTCTTGGGGTTCCTCATAAGCCTGCAGCTGAAATGCCTACAGACCTTGCTGTGTATGTAGCAAAAGCAGCATCTCAAAAACTTTTGGGAGGTGTAATATTTCCAAGGGTTCCAGTGGCTGAGTGGGTTTGTACTGGCCTTTTCTGCAGAGCCTGGGATAAGTTTCACCTAGTTTGGTGCTGTTTCCCAGTCACTGTGTCTCCCCAGTACGCAGCTCAGCACGAATGTGCAAACTCATGGCTAAGGAGGAAGGTGCCACATAATTACTGCATGTGCCACTTTTATTTCTGTTGAATATGTTGAAACGAGGTAATACATCTTGCATTTTCTGCTTGTGGATGAGGGCTCTACAGGATTAAAACCGGCCCATGAATTATTCTGCAACGTGAGTTATAGGGTAGCGTTTCAGAATAAAGGTGGCTGCTGCAATCAGCCATTCCATGTCTTGCTGTTTGCCCTTGCACCTGCAAGCATCAGGACAAGCTCTGAAGCCTCCTCGAGCCTGAAGATGCCCTGTGGGCTGGGTGACCACAGCCACCCTGTCCCCTTGGTGCTGGGGGAAGGAGGCTCCTCTGCCAGGGACTGGGCAGTCTGTCTCTGCATTAGTGCCACTCATCAGGAATTGCTGCCTGCTTCTTTGCTTCAGTAGTGTTCACTGCTCTTTCCCTCACTGCTCTGTGAATGCTTGCCACAGCTGCTCCCTGGCTTATGTTGGGGAGGAAAAACTAGGGCCACAGTTCCCTGAATTCACCCCTGTGAGCTACCAGCTCGTCAGGTGCGGCTGTTAGAGCATCAGGATTTGCTTTTGCTAGCAGGGACTGTACAGTTATTTTGAGAAAGCTCTCAGAGTACTCCTCATCTCCACGAGTTCCTCTCTTGTCTGCACCTCTGAATATCTAAAAAGCTTGGCCCAGAAGTCCTTGTCATTGCCTTGACAGTGTTGCTTCTTCTGCACGTGGTCCAACAGTGATTACTTTGTTCTGCCTGCGCAAGACATTGTGAAAGAGCAGAGATGAGAAGACATATAGAGTGGAGAAGGACAAGAAATCCAAGGTATAAAGGTAAAGAGGCTCTGGAAATTTACAGCCTAAAGCACCTTGTGAGAACTGGAAGGATCACTGAGCAGGATGCAGAGATGAAACCACAGGGATCGCTGAGGAGACTCAACAGGCTTCCTGGGTGTCAGCATTCCTGGACAAGGAGCTGGCTTTAGCCATTCCTCTCGGTAGCTGGCAGTGCTCTAGGGAGCCTGGGAGATGCCGCTTTGCTGAGCTGGCTCTTGAGCGGTTTCAGAGGCCGCCGCTGAAGGTGCTTCTGTGCTTGTAGAGGTATTCGAAAGCTGGGGCTCATTTCCTGGTCAAAATCTCTCTGGGGTATTTTTATTCTCCATTAACATTCCTTGGGGGAATTGGCCTCGGGCCCCGCGCTTGCTGTGCTGGTGCCTGCGACGCCCGCCAGCTGCCGCGCTCTGTTCCGGAGCGCCGTCCGTGGGAGCACTCCCGGAGCGGCGCTCCCGGTGATCCTGGCGCGGAGCGGAGCTGCCCTGGCCCTGGCGAGGCCCTTAGGCTGCTCCTCATGCCCTGCAGGCAGGAGATGATAAAACGCAGACTTAGGCATGAGCAGGTTGACCTAAATGAGGGGGTCTCTGTGTTGTGGAAAGAAGGAGCATGAGGAGAGTGATTCCTGTGAATTTAAGGGACTTCCGCAGGGTGCATGGGGATAACAGACACATGATATGTCCGGTGGTATTTATGTTCAGCAAGAACTATGTAAGACTGCAGGGTCTACTGATTTCATT
>JAVCKT010026841.1:14641-26032 GCA_032273925.1 Rhynchotus rufescens | reverse complement strand
TCATTTGCTTGGGAAATATATTAGGTGTTAAGCAGGGCTTATTCCGTGGCCTATTGTTCAACTGCTAGCCTGATCCCTTTTTCTTGATGTCTCTTGGAGTCATTCCCATGCAGAGAAAAGAGCTTTCTGCCTAACGATTAAGGTTAATTGGTATGAAAAAGCAGGAATGAGCAATAATCCCCCTGAAACTCAGTTTTAATCTGAGAGTCACTCTAATACTATTACTCAGACCTGAATTTTGAACATTCACGGATCTGATACAACAGAATGGGATGCAGGTTTCTTCCCTGGGAGGAGCCATCCCTTTTTTTAAGTGGAGCCTCAAAGTAGCCAGCAACAGAACGGATCTGAACATATTTCTAATTGGGATTCCTTCTTTGAACAAAAAGATGATCTCTCATTAAATGTTAAAAGGTCCTTTAATAGCCTTGCAGGCCTTTTCCATCATACTTGGCACCAGCAGGCTACAGGGGCTGCTTTTTGCTTCAGACAGACTCATTTCTCTTGGACAGGACCTCTGGGTGCAGCACTTCCATCATCCATCTTGCTGATTAGTTCCTGAGCATCCTGCTGCAGCAGCTGCCCAAGGAATCTATCCTGGGACACGTGGAGGCTGCGGCTGGCGGTGTCGGATGGGCAGCAGAAGGCAAGTGGACCAGTCTCCCTTGCTTTTGCATCCAGAAGTGATGCTGTTACTTCCTAGAGTCGTATGTGCCAGTCTTTCCCACGAGGTATCCATTCAGAATTCAGATTCCCAAACAGTGGAAGTTCATACCGAGCAGCAGCAGCCTTTTTTAAACACCTGGGGTTTGGGAGCAGAGCACTTTGTGATGGCTAAGGAATGTTTCTGTAGTGTTGCACTGAAAACAACTACAGTTCAGATTGTGTTATGGAATGTATATTTCTCTTATTGAAGTTTATCTTACTGAATGAGAAATATTTTTTGAAGTGCTATTTCAAAAGGAGGAGGCTGGAAAGATGAAGCGAAGACTGAAATCAGAAGTGTTCCCTGTGACAGAGTCCCAAGCAAGGGAGGCTGCTGAGCCTGAACACTGGAAAGCAGGATTCTTTGTAGGGGCATAAAAGGCAACATGGGAAAAGTGATGAAGGGAAGGTCCTTCTCTGCCCCCCTGCATTCTGCAGGGAATGGTCAGCTGCTTGAACTGCAAGTTGGCACAAACTGGGTGTCTCCTGGGCTGAGAAGCAAAGCCTAAATAGGAGTTACCCAGGGCCTGAGGGACTTGCCAAGTGTCAGGAGGACAGCAGGGGTCTGGAAATGTCACTCTTGTCAGTCCTCTCTGCTTTTTTCCAAAGCAACTCCTTTTTGGTCCCATTTTGGATGTGTTGTGAAGAGCAGGAGGTCTGCAGGAGACCAAGTGAGCAGGTGAGGGGTGTTGTGCTTTTTGCCTGACTGTCAAGGGACCCTTAGTTCTGTGGATGCTGTATGGAATAGTCCAAACAATTCCATCCTCCTGGGTCACGTGTTCTGGTGTGTGATAAATATTTTGACTTTCCTGTAACCCTCAGAATGTGTAGCCATTCTGCAAGTGGAGAGGGTGAATTTTGCTGTGAAAGGTGATGCTCTCTGATAGAAACAACTTCAGGCAAGTTTATGTGTTCAGAAGGTGAACTGCACAATGTCACTGTGAAGGGAAACGAGGTTTTGGGTTTTCTGTTTTTCCTCTTTTAAGAGAGAGTGGAGGATTTCTCAGTGTTTCGCATTAATAAAGCAAGGTGTTTGTTTCTTCTGGAGTCTTCTGACATGCTGTGTGTTTGTGTCTGCCTGGAGGACACAACCACTGCTGCTGATCCGTGTCAGCCCAGGTCTTACACAAGCCATCCCAGAGCTGTATCCTCTGTTAGCTTGGAAGCAGCACTGGAACTGCTCTGGGACTGGAACTAGCTGCAAGAAAAGAGAATTGTAAATGTATGGGAGCACTGCTTGCTGATGAGAGATGGAAAGTGCAGATAAAAGGCGCCAAGAGGTTAAGTTTCCTATTGAATTACAGAGCTAATTAGAATAGTTAAAGACTTGATGGAGGAGCTGCCTCCTGTTATAGCTTCAGGCTAAAGTGGAGCTGCTCTGGACGAGTCAAAAGTGTGGACTTGACTGCAAGCTGCTTCTGAGAGAGCTCGTGAATATCTTGGTGATTGCAGAGCAGAATTTGTGCATATTTTTGTTACTCGGTATGTATCTATACCATATCTAAAACGTATCTATATATTTTTCTGCCCTGGAGCAGCAGGTCCATCCACTCTGCAGAGAGCGAGTGCTCGTCTCTGAAAGGAGGGCTGGGGGCTTGAGCCGCCTTGGGCTTCTCTCCCTCGCCCTAATCTGTGGTGGCAGGGAGAGCCAAGGCGCCGCAGACAGAATGGCTGGAACTGTGCCGGCTGGAGCAGGGAATTCAGCAGGAAGAAAGGAGCTGAGCGTGGCAGGGAGCTTGCGGCAAGGACAGCCGCTGGATTCCTGCTGCTGGGAGAGAACACAAGCGGGGAAGCAATGACCCCTGGAGCCTTCTTGGAAAAACTGCTGCCTTTCGGAGGCGAGTTAGCAGCCTGGCTCCAGGCAGCTCGAGGGATGGCTAAAAGAGCTTCTCTTTCTGGGGCACAGTGGAGACGAGGAGCTCCTCACACCAGCCAGCCCTACCATCAGGGAGCAGCCTGCGGGTGCAGGTTTTGCTGCTGCCTCCTGCCCTGGCACCCGGCAGCAGGTAGCTCTGCGCATGGCTCTTTGCGGCTGCTGCTCTCCTAGGTGACTGACACCAAGTTTCCCTTCTCGGGTTTCAGGAGCTGTTGGCCAGACACTGCTGGACACGGAGAGCGGAAAGCTGACTCGGAGACGAGCGCCCCGAGATGTTTGAACACGTCGGCCCTTTGGATCTGTAAGTCCTTAGCTCAGGGGAAGTACCTGGAGAGGACTGTGAGTATTTCGGTGTTGCTGGAAGTTCTCTGGTTTGGGGGACAGGTTACAAATCTTGGCGTCTCGTGCAGGTAGGTGGAGATGAGGTGGCAAGTAAAAGAGCTGCCAGGTACTGGGCAGGAGGCAGGACAGTCCTGCTTGAGCTCGAGGAGCTGCATCCTGAGAGGCAGGGAGGCCTTTGGTGTGATTGTTTGGAGCACGTCTGTGTTGGGAACGTGCTTGGGCCTGCGAGGGCAGCTGTTCCTGGAAGCCTCTGCTCATCTTCCAACCTGTGGCTGGTGGTGCTGCCGTGGTGATGAACCAGTTCCTGGGAGCTGGTGGGGAAGCAGGTTCAAACTGCACTGCCCTGGTTCCTCCTGGAGCTGCACGTTCTCCCTCTCCCGAATGTAGAGCCTGGCCCTGCAGAGCAGTGAGGTGCTGGGAAGCTGTTCCCCCCGTGCCAGCCGAGCCGCGATGTAGCGCCGTGGTGAGGACAGGGGCAGGCAGCCCCGGGGCAGGGGACATCTTGTCAGCTTGTTCGGCAGCACGTGAGCGCACAGTCCCGCTTCCCTGCCCGCTCCCATCGCCTCCCGTGCGGCTCTCCCTGTGGGTGCAGCTGCTCTGCATCCTGCCTGTCCCACTCCCAGTGCTCTGTGCCTCCCATGGGGAAAAGGCGGCAGCAGCAGCTGCATCGGGGAAGGCAGGGCCCGGCTGCAGGGACGTGGCCACGGCACGAGGCTCTTCCAGCTAGCTCCCAGTTTCCTGCGGAGCAGTTGTCTTCTTACAGGGAGGGGGACCCTGGGCTTTGAACAGAGAGGAAGTTTGTTTCAGGATTTGTGCCACTAGCTGCATAGGCATCACTTTCCAGCAGCCTGTTAGCAGCAAGGTAGAGCATGGCCGACCCCTCGGTGTGGGCTGTCCAAGCTGCAGGCACAGGAAAGGACCTTTTGGCTCAGGTGGGAGTCTGCTAAGAGCCAGCTCGCTTGTAGGTACAACGTTAGCAGAAGCACTGACTGAGAAGGACAAGGGTGGTAGCTGTTGGCATTACCAAGCTCTGGATCTGCAGCTTTGCCCTTAGCATCCCTATGGAGCAACCAGAGTAGTTTAACTGTAAGGACCCCATCTGGCAGGAGGTTTGTTTAGGCCCGCCTGCAACACCCAGGCTTTCCTTGAAGCTTCCATGATTTTGGAGCAGGATTCCTATGTGCTTTGCATGTGGCTGCGCCAGGAGCCTTTCCAGCTCTTGCTGGCTCCAACTTCCCAAAGCTAATTTCCTTTATGTTCAGAAGATCTATGGTGAACTAGGAGTGGGATGAGCATTCAGTTGTCTTCTGCTGTAAATATTTCCTGTCCCTTATGTGATTATGAGATGAGCTTTCAAACCTGGCTTTTCGATGGGTGTTAAGCGTTTTGTGTTTCCCTTCTTCAGGGCGTCTGAAGAGTGAGCGTCCTTGCTTCATGAGGCTTCAGATTTGAATCCAGGCTGGTAAGTGCTCAGGTTCTTATGGGCTATAAAAATTACAGTGTTGGAGCTTGGAATATCTGCATGGGCACCTGCAGTCCTTAGTGTGGCAGAAGTTAACAGAAGAACCTGGTGAGCAGTAGGGTGCTGATAAACCTACTTCTAGCCAGGATTTCAGCATTCCTTATTTAGTAAGAGAAATGCCTTCCTAAAAGGCAGACTTAGCTGTTTTGTTTGGGAAGATGCACATGGCTGTGGAAAGGGCATAAGGTTTTTGTGAACCTGTGTTTTTCAGCAGGGTGGAAGACAGCTTGTGAGGGTTCCTGATATATGTGCTACATGCAGAACATGTAATATGTACCAGTCATGTCAGGAGGCTCAGTGCAGGTTGAGAAGAATCAGGTAGGCAAGCACATACAAAACCTGGAGAGGGCTCTTGAAGCCCCTTGGCTTCTAAAACTCCACTGGTCAAAATACAGACAGGTAAAATTGCTGGGTCAGTGAGCTGGTGGTAGCCACTGGTCCGTGGAGAGGCTGACAGCTGTGTGAGGGGTAAGTGATTGAGCCTCAGGTGGTCCTGCCTGTACATGAGGGCAGGGTGGATCTGAGCTGAAGCAAGTCCTGCAGTTCAGGCACTGCAGACTCTAGAGGTACTAGCCTATGGTCACTGTTAGGATCCACCAAGGCAAAGGGGTGTAGATACTGGACACTCATCCCATGTATAGAGTGGGCATGGATAAAGCATGTGTTGTCATCGGGGGGAGAGCTGTTACGAGGCTGCGCACGGAGTGTGCTTCTGCCCCATTTTTGCCCTTGTATTGCTACTGCTCCTGCCTATCAGGAATCCTCCTTTCCCACACAGCCGGGATGAAGGGGCAGTAACTAATCTGATCTTTTAGTGGCACTGCTGCACATTGTGACAGCTCCCCTTGCATCCCAGCGTTCGTGGCATTGCTCCTTCATTTCATGCCATCTGGGCCTTTGGCATCCTCTCTGGGTTTCCTGACAGAACGAGCAAGGTGTTGTAGCTGCTTCTGACGTGTGGTAGCTGCTTCTGACGAGCCTCCCGGGGCCTGCCCCAGTTCAAGGGTTCAAGTGCAACCACCAGCCTGTGGAGTTGGGCTGTTTAGTGACCGGAGTCTCCTCCCACGTAGTTGCTGCTGACAGTGACAGCACTGATCAATAGCTCCTGCCCCAGCCGTCCCTGCTGCCTGTGAGGCTTGCAGTTTCCATATCGGAAAAGGCCTTTCCTAAAGAGCCTAATCAATATGCTGCTCTGAGGCCTGTTCTCGTTTGCTATATATAATCTGGACACACACAGACTACGTGAGTGAGCGCGTGCGGAGGGGGGAGAGGATGTGCCAGCCCCCTGCTCCCGCCGGCCGGGAGAAGGACGCGGCTGCCTCGTCCTGCTCTCCTCTCTCGTGCAGCCGCTCGAGGCCTGTGGGCGCCTCCCTGACCTGCTCCCTTAGTAACGTGCATGGGGAGCTGCTCCGGCGCCTGGAGGGAGCTCAGGTGCTGCCGGCTGGCTCCCAGGGCGCGATGCAGCAGCGGCGCCCCTCTCCTCTGTGCCCTTTCCGCTGTCGGTAGGTGCCCCGGCGCCGGTGCCGCGCCGCCGGCAGGATGTCGAGCGCGGCGCCCTCCAGGAAGCCGTACCGCAAGGCGCCGCCGCAGCACCGCGAGGTCCGCCACGACGTGCCCATCCTCCGCGACGAGCAGGACGGCGTGATCTTGGCTGAGCAGAGTCAGGTAACGGAGCGCCGCGCGGCAAAGGGCTTAGCACCATTGCACCAGCGAGCGGGGGTTGGTTACGCCGAGGCAGGCCGGCTCCAGCAGTCGGAGGGGTTTGAGGTTTGCGACCTGAACTTCTCCTCGGTGTGGTCCCTGGAGTCAAGCAGTGAGAAGGAAGTGGCAGGTTGCAGAGCAGAGCTGAATATCAAGAGCCGGACTATCTCGCCGGCGCTGCTGCGCGGGGCAAGGATGGGGCAGCGAAGCGGGAAGCGGGGCCCGAGCCGCAGCCGCGGGCGCCTCGGCAAGTTCGTGAGCCGCAGCATGGAGACGGTCGTGACGTCCGGCGACGAAGGACACCCTCCCGCCTGCTCCTTCAAGAGCAGGAGCCTGGAGCGCTCGCTCATGTTCAAGGAGCCCCCCGAAGTGCTGGCGCCGAGGAAGTCGCGGGCGTCCTCGAGCCAGCTGCCCCTCAAGGGGATCCTGAAGCGGAGCGGCGTGCGCGCCGAGAGCTTGCGCAAGGCGCGCTCCGCCGAGGCGCTGGCGCGCGGCTCCCGCAAGCGCAGCGACCCGCAGCTCTGCCTCGGCACCGGCAGCGCGGCCTCCCGCCGCAGGGAGAGGCTCGCCGAGGAGAAGCTGCAGTTCTCCAGATTCCTGGACGAGATCACGCGCCGGGTGCTGAATCCCCTGCGCTTGCGCGCCATGGGAGAGGCCGGAGGGGCAGAGCGAGACCTGGGCTCTTCCCCTTTTTCCAGAGCTCCTGTGCCAGAAGGCCAGGGGGAAGGTCACCTGGAAGAGGTCAAAGCAAATCATGCGACTGAAAGATCCCCGTGTGCAAGAAGGAAAGTGGAGGTGAAGCGTGAGAGGCTGGGGATAACTTCCTCCCAGAGAAAACATGCTGAAGAAACTGAGGCAGTTTCCAGACTGAGAAAGAAACCTGTCCTGGGGAGAAAGGACAGTAAGGAGAAACTCCTTTCCCTGGAGAGGAGGGTAGTAGACCTGTGTCGGTGCGACCCGCAGCAGCAGCAGGCAGAGCTGAGGCTGGCAGGGACATCACCTGGGCAGCAGCACTCGCTGTCTTCATGCAAGAGCAGTGCAGAGGGCAGAAGGGACAAGACCAGCCCCGGTTCGCAGCTGCTGCAGCCACAGCCTCTGTGTCCTAACCCTGACCGGAAGCCTGCAGTGGAGTTGAACTGCCCAGAGAAAAGATCCTGCTCCCCTCCAAAGTGCTGGAGTCGGGGGGAGGGCCCTTCCCCACCTAGATCCTCCCCTTCCTTCAGCGTCACACCAAGCAAGGTAGGTGCCAGGGCCACTGGCCCACAGAGAGAGGTCTCCCAACGGCCGGTGCCCCAGCCCGGATTTTGTTTGTCTGTAAAGGCAGTGTGGGCAGCAAGAGCGTGTCCCAAGACTCTCATGTTGCTCCCATCTCCCAGCAGCTGCTGGATTATGGCACCTTGCTTGGGGAAAAAGCAGCCAAAGCTGTCATGTGCCTGAGGATCAAGGGGCTGCCACATCACCTGGCTTCCTGCGGAAGCCTTTCAAACGAGCTAGGGGTGAAGAGGGAATTTGCAAGAGCAGACTCCTCTCGTGTCCCTCGGGGGGTTTGGGATGGAGTGAGGCGGCCCGGAGGTGATGTGCACGAGGTGTGAGTGCGGAGCTGCGGGGCCACCTGGCTGGGGGCCCTGTCCCTAGGAGCTGCTCTCTTGTGATGGCGCTCGTGGCCGTGCTCCAGGTTGGGTGCATCCTCCCAGGGGACAGCAGCTTTCCCCTCGGCCCCAGGGGTCAGGGAAGCAGGGGCGCTGCTGCTCTCCCCACGGGGACAGGCATGTGGGAGACAGCACTGCCCAGCACTGCCCGATGCTCCTGGCACTCCGTGCGTGCCGTGTACCTGGCTCCCTGAATCTTCATCTGATGGCTGTACTAGCTCTTTGTAAGCTGCCATTTTTATTCTTCTTTTTTTTTTTTTCATTCCAGGCTGCTTCCATAGCCTCATTTTAGTAGGAATCACATATATTCCCTTTGCTTGGTCACAAGTGCGTGCTGAGCATTTGCAGGCACCGAGCACTATGCTTTTAAGATATGAGTGGATGAGGGGAGCAGCTCCATGATGTCTTAGGACCAAAACCAGGTTGATTTCTCCTCTCTAGCAGCTCAGCCCCATCCGTAGCCATCTCTGTGCTGCAGCTTCCCAGCCTGGAGCTGGCTGTGACACTTAATGAATAGATCCAAAGCGCCTTGGGCTTGTGCAGGGCTGCTGGTACTCCAGGCCTCCGGAATATCCTGTGGACAGCCTGGCCTTTGTCACAACAGTCACAGCCTTGGACTTCCACAGAAACTACTGTGGTTTTTAGTGTTAGTAAAACCTCTCCTGCCGTGCTGGCAGGCAGCATCCATCTCATGGGTTAGCACAGAGGGAGTGAGAGTAACTGTTCGAGCCAAGTTCGAACTCCCCTCATAGGTTTCCCCCACAGCCTGAGCTATTGCTGTGCTGTGTCTCCTCGTTCTGGGGGTCCCTGCTCCGGGCATCCCCAGAGATCTTGCCCCAGGTGTTAGCTTCTGTCACAGGCCTTTCTGGCCTTTGCTTCTTGGGTTACTGCAGACTGGTTACAGTGGCTGGTCACAAGTCTTGCAGAAAGAAGCCCCACAGCCTGGCTGAAGTAAATGGCAGGCAAGTTTTTTCAGCTCCCGGATGATTTTCAGTAATGTTTTCGTGTGCCCTCTGCAGGGTTGACTGCTGTGGTGACATTTTCATTGTGTGCATGCTGCCCTGTGAGGACTGCACAGGGAGAGTGCAGGCGGCTGCAGCACCAGCTAAGGAGATGCCAAGATTGCATCGTTGAAAGTTGCCCAACTTGTAGGGTGGTTTCTGCTCTGGCGTGGCTAGTTTGGCTAGCGTGGCTTGTCAGAGCAGCTGAGGGGGAGTCCCAGGGAGAGCCCAGCAGTCAAAACTTTGCTCTTTAGGATGGTGCGTGCGACCCACTCTTCCTCGGTAAGAATCTTACAACTGTTTTCTTCCCTGTGCAGGATCCCTTGACGGATGCAGAAAGGATGAAGTAAGTGTCCTGTTGTCCCTTTATGCCTGTTGTGCTGCGGCTCTGTGGTACTGATGCCTCACATGCCACTTGTGCCAGCTACACATCAGAGCTCACCAGTCCTTTGGGTTCCCCTCAGAGCTTGAAGCCTCTGGGGGCCCCGTGGGAAGAGCTTTAGTCTGTGTCTTGCCAACATCTGCCTTGTGTCTCTGCCTTCCCTGGAGGGAGGACACTGCTCCCCAGTGCAGAGGCAGAGGGGTTGGTGGGTGTGGAATAAAATAGGAGGTGAAGCCTTAATAAAGATGTAAACAGCCGAGCCTTTCTTAGCCCATCTCATTGGCATTGTTCTGGTGTGAGGCGTGAGGAGCAGCTCCTGGTGGCGTGGGGACACACGGCTGCTCGCACGGTGCTCCACACCTGGTGATGAGCCATGTTGCACTGCTGAGAGAAGCTGAGTTTCTGAGTGTCTCTGAGCACTGAGGAATGAGAAGCAGCAGGAAATGCCTCTGACCACCAGGCACATCCTGGCTGGAGAGGAGCAGAGCAGTTAATGTTGGAATGGGGCTGCCTGGCAGCTGCGATCCCATCTCCCTCTGCACCCCATTTCCTGGGCTCAGGCTTGGGGGGGGCTGCTCTTTATAGCACATGTTGACAGCACAAAGGCTTCTGAACAGCCCAGGGGGAGCAGAAAGGGCTTTCAGTCTTTTGCCTTCAGCTCCTCTGACCTGGGCTGGGATGAATTATTGAGTGGGTTTCATTCACCAGCGGGGGATACTGGAGCCGGCCGCTCCAGCTGGCTAGTGGGCTTCATCCCGGCGCTGTAACGTGAGAGGGAGCTCGGAGCCCAGCTGCCTGCCCGGCGTGTGCTTCCGTGCCCCTGCTCCTCGAGGCTTGGAGAGATGGGATCGCAGCTCCCCGCAGTGATTCGCCTCTCACGACGTGGCCTGGAGCATCCAGGCAATTCCGTGCCCAGCTTCCCTGGGATCCCGAGCAGGGCCTGGGCCCTGGGGCAGGGCGGGGGGGGAGCTGTGGATAGAGACCCCCGTGCACTCCGTGGCAGCCTGTTGCTCTGTGCCGCAGGCTCCTGCAGCACGAGAACGAGGAGCTGCGCCGGCGGCTGACCTATGTGACTGGCAAAATGGAGGCCATGGAGAGGGAGCTGGAGTCGGGGCAGGACTACCTGGAGATGGAGCTGGGCCAGAACCGCGAGGAGCTGGAGAAATTCAAGGACAAATTCCGTAGGTATGGAAAAGAAAACAAGAGAGGGATGGGACTAAAGCTGTCTCCCGCCAAGGAGTTGCTCAGATGGCTTGAGCAGGCTGTGCCCTGTTGTGTTGATCCAAGACGTGCTGCATCCTTAGGGAAGTCCCCACACTGTAGGGAGGGCAGGGGCTCTCCAGCCTTTGCTTGGTGCAGCTTCCTGCAAGGTGTGGGGCAGGAGCAGTGTGACTTGTGGGGCCTGACTGCTACAGAGAATTCCTCTCTGTGGGGTATAAGGCAGCATCAGGCTGGTGCAGGTGACTGACATGCAGAGAGCCCCTGGTGCCGTGGCAAGTAATTCCCTCATGACTTAGAAGAAATTGCTTCACGACGTAGCTGGAGAGCAGTGGCTCTGTGTGTAAGCGCGCTGGCCATGGCCTGCTAACACACGGCCCGGCTCCGGGGAGGCCTCCGAGGACCCCGACACTCTTCACCGCAGCAGGGCGGGAGGCCGCCAGGCCACGCTTGCCTCTGCTCTAGTCGCTCGGTGCCTGAAGGCTGTAACGTGGAAGGTTGTGCCGTGTTGTAACGTGGTGGAAGTGAGGCCTGATGTGCCTGGCTGTGTCAGTCGCGCAAGTGTCGAGTGTTTTGGAGCTGTGGGTCCGGTGGTTTGTGTGGCAGCTGGGCAGGGGGCTTCACCAGCTGCCCGAGAGCCGTTCCCATGCGGGCACCCCTGTTTGTGCAGGTTGCAGAACAGCTACACTGCCTCCCAGAGAACCAACCAGGACCTGGAGGAGAAGCTGCATGCCCTGGTGAGTGCCTGCTAAGTCTCCTCGGAGAGGAGGTGGATGAGGCCTGGATGTTATAGGAGCTAATGGGGGAAGGCCCCTGGCTTTACTGAGTGAAACGGCAGTGAGTAACCGTAAGATTCTGCCCATGGCCATCTAGTTCCCCCCCAAAAACAACAACAACAACAACAAAAACCCACCCAAACCGCAGCCCTGTGTCGTGAGCTGGCCGCTGGGTTTGCTTCTCGCCGCCGTGGTCCCGCACGTGAGCTTGGTTGCCCA
>JAVCKT010026841.1:0-14541 GCA_032273925.1 Rhynchotus rufescens | reverse complement strand
CCCGCCGCCGGGGTCCCGCACGTGAGCTTGGTTGCCCATCACATCCCCGCCTGGGCCTCCGCCGTGTCGATTGGGGCGGCGTGTCGGCCCGCGCCGGGGCGGGCGGGCGGGCGGGGAGGCCGGCGTGCGTGTGTCTGTGCATTCATAACACTCATGGCTGTTTCTTTTCTCTCCCTCCCCCTTCCCTCCTCTCTCTCTCTATCTCTCTCTCGTCTCGCCACGCTGCCGCTGGCGCTCGCTGGCCCGCTCGCCTCTCAGGCCTCTCTCAGCCAAAGCTGGATTTTTGCAGTTGCGTCCTTTCGTTTGTGTGGTGTTTGTTTTCCCTTTCTCCTCCCTTCGTGTCTCAGCGTGTTGCTCTCGCTGCCCGTCCCGGGAGGGGCCCCGCTCCAGGCCAGGGCTCGGCGGGCGCCGCGGGCCCTGCCTCGCGGCACTGCCCCTTGGGCGCCTCTTCCCCCTGCCCCTCTATCTGCCTTGTACCCAGGTCATAGGCCGCTTAAAGAGGAGACATTCCCTGCTGTGGGGAGGGCATTAGCTGAGCTCTGGGTGAAGCTCCACAGGACTCCTTTGCCAGAGGCTGGGACTCGCTCCTTGCCTCTGGGACTAGCAGGGTGGCTGGCTCTTCCCTAGTGACTTCCCTCCCTGGGCGAAGAGGCAAGATCTTCCCCTTGTCCTTCTGCCCAGAAATTTCTGTATCCCAGCTGAACACGTCTGTGCGGGGCTTGGGTGGGTGGGCTGTGAAGCCAGGCACTTCTGTGCTGGTGAGACTCATACACAGTCTTCTCACATCCAGATTAAGAAGGCGGAGATGGACCGCAAGACGCTGGACTGGGAGATTGTGGAGCTCACTAATAAGCTGCTTGATGCCAAAACCACCATCAATAAGCTGGAGGAGCTCAATGTAAGTGGCAGTGTGCAAATGTGCTGCAGGTGTGTGAGGTGGGGGGTTCTCCTCTCATCCCAAGTTGTTAATGAGTGTGTAAAGAAGCAGGTGAGTGACTTTGGTGTGTATGAAAGTGGGAGCTGCCCTCAGCGGTAGGCACAAGCAAACAGAAAAGGGCCTTGGGGGAGAGCAGGGGAGAGCTGATGTTCAGGTTTGATGTGTGTGCTCTGCTGGTCTTTGAACAGTAGGTTTGACCCAAGTTCAGACTGTACCAGTGGAGATGACAGAGTGGGAAGGTGGGTTTGTTTGTTTGTTTTATCATTTTATCGTATTTTATCATTAATGATGTGGCTTTTTTGTATCATTAATTTAGCAGTTCTTGGGTTTGGTGCTTGTTGGCTGCTCTCAACTCCTTCCAACCTGGCTGCAAGGCACTGGAAAACAGGCAGGGTCTACAGGGATGACTGTGAGCTCTGGGATTAGATAGTGAATCTGCTTGGATTTAGGAGCTTGTGAATCCCTCAGAGAGAGGTGTGATGCCCTGACAGAGTGTGGCTGTGCCCAGAGCAGGGCACTGGACCTGAAAGGGACACCCTGGCTGAACTGGAAGGAAATGCACTGGAGTTAGAAGCCCCTTGGGGTGAGGTATGGAGAGGAGTGAGCGGTGGTTCCTGTCACCAGTGATTCACCAGCTGTCCCCTTATGCCTCTGCTCCAGCAGCATCTGGCAGGTGATGCCTTTGGTTGACGAATGCGGGCTGACGGGCTCTGCATCCTTTGTGCCCTCTCTTGCAGGAGCGGTATCGGCAGGACTGCAACCTCGCCGTGCAGCTGCTCAAGTGCAACAAGTCCCACTTCAGGAACCACAAGTTTGCAGATGTGAGTAGCAGCCCCGCTGAGCGGGGCAGGAGGGCTCGCAGCCGCCGCGGGCCCTGCGCTCCGCTCCAGGCTTCTCTGTGGGGCAGTTGGCCTCTCCTCCCTGCATGGCCGAGCGAGGGGGCTCCTCCTGCCTCTGAGAAGGCAGCTCGGCGCTCCTGTCAGCTCCTCTTTCACACCAGCTCCATTTCACAGCTTGGCCCGGGGCTGTTATAAAAAGCACAATAACCTTGAATTTGATAGCCTGCCGGGTGCCTGATGGGAGCCGTCAGGAGGACAGGCTTCTCTCTTCCCCCATCCTGCCCTCTTCTCCTGCTCACCTGGCCACGTGGCTTGGCCATGCTGCCCGCTTAAAAGCAGTGGCCTGTTGAGACTGGCCCTGTGCGACTTGTTGTCTGAGCAGGAATTAGGGGAGCAGCTTTTAGAGTGGGCTTTGGGCCTTCAGGATGGAGGAAGTTGGCACTGAGTCCTGCTTCCCCCGTGGGCTCTGTCCAGCCTTGTCCAAGCCCCAGCTTGGGCAGGCAAGGGTCAAGCCTTTCCCATTAGTGCCATTGCTCCTCGTGCTCGGAGCAGCCTCTCTCTTTGCCTGCACGCCCAGTCTCCAGCCCTTCACATCTGCCTCTCGGCCAACCTTTGTGCTTGTCTTTTGTAACTTAGCGGGTGACCAGGACGTCACCCTCCCCCTCTGCCAGCGTGTCTCAAATTAGCGCCCTTGAGGCTGCTGTATCAGTTACTGCCGGGGCAACCTTGGCCTCTGCCAGCTGTCTCCCCGCCCTGGAGCTCTGGGTCCTGCGCCGGGTGGCTGCTGTGGGTCCTGCCCCACGTGGCTGCGGCTGGGCAGGCGCCGGCAGCCCCGCAGCCACTACGTGCCCGCCGTCCCCAGCTTCCTCCTGCCCCGAGCGGCGGGGCCTGCGGTGCCCCCGAGCGCTTTGTGGCCCGGGGCCCTGCGCGTTCCCCTCCGTGACCCCTGCACGTGCGGTGCCTGGGGCGAGGGGTCCCATGGAGCCACGGGACGAGTGGGATGGGGAGCAGAGCCTTCCCCTTGCTGAGAGCCCAGTGCTGAGGGGCTCCTTACAGATGGACACGTTTGCCCATCTGAGAGAGAGGGTGGGAGAGTGAGAGGAGATGGGACAGCGATGGGGCCGCGGGAAGGCATCGATTGCGCCCTCGGGCAGGCTGCCAGGGTGGCAGGGCTGTAATTACCGCGGCCGGGGAGCGCTGCGCAGCCCGCACTGGGGCTGTGCAGTCACTTCAGTGCAACTGCCCGCTGATTTTCCACAGATCAATGGCCTCCTCCCCAGCATGTGCCAGCTAGGCCTTGTCTCTGCTCGCTGTGTGCAGGCCTGTGTGCTTCCTTGTCCTGCTCTCTTTCCAAAATGAGGCCTGGGAAGGCTGGCCTGGACCCCTGACTGTAACTGCGTGGCATCTCAGGCCTTAGAGAAAACTGAAGTTAGTTCATGCAGGGCAGGTTTGCTTTGGAGAAAGATGCCTCCCTGAAGGCAGGAGGTAGGCAGAAGTGTTAGCATCAGGGTAAGGAGCACCGGGCAGAGCAGAGCACCCATGCAGGCTGCCACGTGAAGGCAGGCTATTGCAACCTGAGGCTTTGCCTGGCAGTGCCCATCTAATGCCCTTTTCCTTCTCTGTAGCTTCCCTATGAGCTGCAGGACATGGTCAATAAGCATTTGCACAGCTCCCAGGAGTCTGCAGGCCCTGGACAAGAGGCAGCCCACATCCTGGCCCCGTCGGACGTCGTGCCCACCTCGGTCATTGCCAGAGTCTTGGAGAAGCCGGAGTCGCTCGTCCTGAACTCGGCCAAGTCGAGCAGTGGCAGCTGCCCCATGGCCGAGGACGTCTTTGTGCACGTGGACATGAGCGGAGCCGCTGCCGACGGCTGCGGCGGCGCGGGGAGGGAGGCCGGCGGGACAGGCAAGCAGCAGAACGGCGGCTGCAGGCCCCAGAGCAGCGTGGAGAGCGCGCCCGAGGAGGCGGCCGCCTTCGAGAAGCTGAGCCCCTACCCGACGCCCTCCCCTCCGCACCCCATGTACCCGGGCCGCAAGGTGATCGAGTTCTCCGAGGACAAGGTGCGGATCCCCAAGAACAGCCCCCTGCCCAACTGCACGTACGCCACGCGCCAGGCCATCTCGCTGAGCCTGGTGCAGAGCGAGGACGAGGGCTGCGAGCGGCAGCGCGCGCAGCCCGGCAGCCCGGCCTCCAGCTGCTCCTGCCAGCCCTCGCCCAAGGCCGCCCGGGCGCGCGGCTCAGCGCAGAGCAGCCCCTTCAGCAGCCCGCCCCAAATCCCCAGCGCCTTCGCCAGCTCCGCCAGCTCCGAGGAGGACCTGCTGGCCAACTGGCAGCGCATGTTCGTGGACAAGGCGCCGCCCACGTCAGAGCGGGTGCTGCGGCACCGCACGGCCTTCGGCCGCGACACGGCCCCCGAGCTCCAGAAGAGGTTCAGCCGCTCCATGCAGGAGCTGGGGCGGGCAGCCTCGGCCTACTCGGATGGCGAGGAGTCGGCGCAGAGCTGCAGCTGGACCGTGAGCCGGGACTCGAGCGTGGACACGGACAGCACCGAGTCCAGGGCCCGCAGGAGCCACTTCTCCTCAGACTACGGCACCGACTTCTCCCAGGATGAAGCCCAGAAGCTGCTGCAGGGAAACGGAGGAGTCGCTGCCGAGCCTGGGAGCCCCCCGGCAGAGAAGCACAAGGACTACGTGGACCTGGGCCTGGCAGAGAGCCCAGCTGAGGAGAGGGAGATGCTGCTGCAGGGAAGCAAGGAGAGCAGCCCGGCCTGTGCCCAGGAGGAGAGCGGAGAGGGCCGGGTGAGGCCGGCCGGCGGCCGCCCGCACCGCAGCCCCAAGAGGATGGGCGTCCATCACTTGCATCGCAAGGACAGCCTGACGCAGGCGCAGGAGCAGGGCAACCTCCTCAGCTGAGGCAGGGGAAGCAGCAGCCGCGCGCGCGGTGCAGAGCTGTGGGGCTGAGGCAGGGGAAGCAGCAGCCACATCCGTGGTGCAGAGCTGTGGGGCGCTGCCATTGCCGCCTCCCGAGGGAGCAGCCTCCCTCAGTGCCCACCAGCCGGGGGGCTCAGGGCTCAGTTGTTTTTGTTTATTCTTTCTCTGATACGTGGCGGAGCGGGGCCCTCCTTCCGCAGCGCCGCGGGACTGGCAGAAGCGCCGCTGCCCTGGCCCGCTCGCTGCTCCGCTCCCTGCTCACACTGGTGCCTGTACCCAGCCCCGCTCCCGGTACCCCTCGTCCCGGTATCCCTTGTCCCGGTGCCTCCCTCTGCCCTGATGTTTCCGCCCTCCCTTCCCGCTCGGGTCCGCGAGGCCCTGGGCTCTGCTGCGCTGCCGCCCGCAGCGGCTCCGCTCCCTCCCGACTCGTGCCAACCGGGCAGAGCGCCGGCGCCCGGCTCCCAGGCAGCCCCGGTGCCCGAGCGAGGCCCGAGCGCCCTCCCGCTCGGCGCCTTGGGCACTGGCGACAGGAGCCTTTGCCGGTGTCCGACTGTCCTGCTGGGCTTCGTTCCCCCTCGGTGCCGGGCGCAGCCGGCGCTGCGGCCCTGGGCGCCGCTTTGGGGGCCCTGGCCCTCCCCGGGCTCACGGCGTCGCCTCTCGGGGCTGAGGTTTGTGTTTGCGTGTCTCCTCCCTCGCGCCTCTGCCCCCGCTCTCCACACTGTGGTTCTGTTTGAAGGGTGCTGATCCTGTGCTCCTGGGTGGGCCGCTTTCTTCTGTGCGAGCCTTTGGTTTTGGGGTGTATTTTTGGTTTTGTTTTGTTCTGTTCTCCCCCGCCCTGCACGAAGAGGCGCAGCCGCCCCGCCACCTGCATCAGGGATGTGCTGAGGAGGCTCCGCTCCGAGCGGCGCCCCTCTGATCCTGCCTCCCAGCCTGCCGCGGATCCCGGCACCCTCGGGGCAGCATCCCGCCCAGCTGAGCAAGGAGCCAAGGACACGGCCGGGTTTGGGGCAGGGCTCCCCACAAGGGCAGCGTGTGGGGGAGCTGCTCCCTGCGGCCGCGCTACCCCACAGCTTGGCCCTCTGCCTGCCCCCCTTTACGTGTCCCAGGCTGCGAGGGGGGTCCTGGGCTGGCCCTGGTGCCTCGCGGGGCCTCCCTGTCCGTGTAGGGCCTCTCCGCGTGTTTTTTCCCCAGTGTAGTGTGATTTTTTTTGCGTGACTTCTCTTCAGTCTCGTGTGCTCAGTGTCTTAATGGCGGGGGGTGGGAAGGGGGAAGCTCTGTAGACGTAGGTGTTCCCTGGGGGCTTGCAGAGCCCCGTGTCCTGTTCGTAACCTCCTGTGTCCGGCTGGAGTCCCACAGGGGTGCGAGGCGGGCGCCAGCCTCGCGCCGCGGGCCCCCTGCCCCCATCTCGCTCTGTCTTTTGAGTTGGCTTCGTTCTGTCTTCCCGCCGCGGTGCAGCCCCCTCGCCGGGAGGCAGCTCCGGCTGAGCGGCCGCGCTGCGAGCCGGCCCGGCCTGCCTCCTCTCCCGGGAATCCCGTCCCTGCCCGCGGCTGAGGGACTGTGCGGAGCTGCCGGGCGGCCCTGCCGCTTGCTCCCGCTCGGTGCCTCGGCCGTAGCTGCTGCCCGCAGCCCCGCAGCCCTGCGCCTGCCCCCGTGCTCGGGGCTGCAGCGGCGCCTGCTCTTTCACTACAGTGTTTCACTACAGTGTTTATTTCGCCTGATTCCTGTGCTAACAGCCGGTGCTGAGGGCGGAAGCCTCTCAGCTTGCAGGGCGCTCATGTCCCCTGTCCAAGGTGGGGCTCCCCGTGCCTGCCCTCAGCATCCGCTCTGCTCCTGCTGTTTTCCTTAGGCTCTTCTGCAGCGGTGTGGAGGGCTTTAACGTGTGGCGGCCCCCAGCTGGTGGCTGCCTGCTGTCACCTTGGCTCGGATGCTCACCGAGCGGCACCCCACACTCCGAGAGGACTCGGGGGGTTGGCATGGGGTGGCGAGCCCGTCCTCTGCCTCACAGCGCGGCAGGCATCACCCTCGGCGCCCCGTCCCTGCGCCCCAGAGGGCCACTAAACCCTCTGCAGACTCCAAACCCGCCTCGAGGGCTGCAGGGAGCGCCCGGAGCCTCCGCGGGTGCCTCAGCCCGGCCGCCCGCGGCGCTGCGAGGGCAAGGCTGGAGCGGAGCTGCGGCCCTCGGCGCCGCCTCCGCGCCCCACGGGCCCTGTCCCAACTCCAGACTGTTAATCTGTAACTAACGTGCTCTGTTTTGGGTTTTTTTTTTTTTTCTGAAATTTTCAAACTGATGTATATTTTAAGACCAGAAATAAACTATTTTAAAAGTAAGTGGTGGTGGCTCTAGTGCTTTCTCCACTCAGGGTGAGAACCTGGGCCAGACAGATCCGGAGCCCGTGAGGAGGCAGAGGTTTTCGGGGTGCCCTCTCCAGGTCTGCTGAGGTGCCTGCGCCACCCACTCGCTTTCTGGTGCCTCGGTGCCTGTCCCCCTTTGGCACTGCTCTCTTGAAGGTATTTGTGCAAATCTCGCCTGGTCTGGTGGGAAGGAGGCTCGGTTGGGTCAGGAGTCACGTGCAGGGCAAAGCAGCGTTTTACTTGTCATCAACCCAAGCACTCGCCCTGGGAGCAAGTGCCTTCTGGCCCTGCCTGGACAGCTCGCAGCTCAGAATCCTGCACTTCCAGTGGGACCCGGGGCACTTTTGACTTGGAAACTGCCAATGACTTGTTTTAAAATAGCCCTTTCTCTGTGTTTCACGGAGTTGCCTGAGGAAGTAATGTGGGCAGTTTTCCCACTGTTTAGAGGCTGTGCTGCAAGAGAGAGTCTCTGCGTCAGAAGCTGTTTGCAGCGCGTCCCGCTCTGCTATGAACGGGCTCAGTGCCGCACCAGAAGGCTCTGCCTGCCCTAGGGCAAGTGCTGCTCTCCATCCATCTGTCCATCCATCCATCTGTCCGTCCGATGGCTGTTTTGGCAAAGCCCTCACCCCGCTGCCTTCCTGCCTCCTCAGTGGGATGAAATGCAGCTAATTCTTCCAATGTTTGCTACTTTCCTTGCGGCCCCAGCTCTTGGAAATAGGCGAGTGCCCATTTCTCAAGGGAGTTACGTGGGTGCAGGAGGAAGGCCAAGGCCCCGTGAGCTCTTGAACGTTGCATAGCTCACACGGCAGCCCGTCCCGGGTGCCCTGGCGGAGGGAGCAGCTACCAGGGCGCCCTCCTCCCGTTCCTGGCGGCTGCTGCTGGGGCTGCTTGACAGACTTTCCTTGGCTACTTGCACTGCCGAGGCAGGAGGGCAGTGCTGAGTGCTCCTGCTCCCCAGGGGGTGCTGCTGGGGCAGCGCTTGGAGCTCCTGTTCCAGCTGGAGCAGGGAGACCCTGGCACCTTCCTGCTCCTCGGTCCTTGTCTTCAGTGACTTTGTTCTGCGCCGCCTCCAGCGGCAGCTGCTGCCACGGCTTAATCCTCCAGCCTAATCCCAGCCTGGAGGTGCCCCGGGTGGGCTCCAGCGAGGCGCAGGGGCGCCGGGCTGAGCCCCTGGGCACCCGTGTGGGTGGCTGGGACCGGGCACCCCTATGGGCTGCAGCCTCCTGTGGCAGAGGGGCCATTGTGCAGAGGAAACCAGGTGCTGTGCAGCCTCGTGCCGGGGCAGGAGAGGCTGCCGGCACCTGCCCTGGACAGACCCTGCCCTGTGCATGGGGCAGGCACGAGGGCAGCGCCAGCAGCGAGCGGGAGGAGTCCCCTTACCCTTTACCCCACTGGAGGAATCCAGCCCTCTTCCGTGGGGGAAGAGCCGATGTTGAGTGCTCCCATAGGACAGAGCCTGGCACCAGGTTCCTTTCACTTGGCTCCGGGAGGGAAGCTCAGGGCTGCTCCTGAGGGCGTTTTTGCTGGCTGTGGGTGCAGTGCATGGGAGGGAATCCCGCCACCCAACAGTGCTGCCGCAGGCGCCCATGGCCACTGGGTTCCTTGGCACCAGGGCCCTGGGAGCAGCAGGGGCTCCGCGTGAGCCGGACATGAGGGCACTGGCGCATCCCGGCTGCGGCTTCCGCGGGACAGAGCAACTGGGGCGTCCACGAGCCTGCGCGGGGACACGGGCGCCTGCGCGGGGACACGGGCGCCTGCGCGAGGACACGGGGGCCTGCGCGAGGACACGGGCGGCTGCGCGGGGACACGGGCTGCCCTGCTGCTGGCGCCACTGCAGCCGCCCCTGCCAGCGCCCACCGTGGGCGCCTCCCTGCCCGCTGTGGTATGGGGCAGGCCGTGGGGCCCGGCGCATGTGCGCACTGTTGTGCTGCACGTTAGGGCACCTGCTGCGCAGGAGCCCGGCCCGCTGCTCCCCGAGCCCCTGGCGCTGAGCTCCCAGGCCCCGCCAGCCCCCCGCAGAGGCCACCCGTGGGCAGCACCCTGGCAGAGGGGCCGCCCCACAGAGCCCCTGCCTGGTGCCCTGGCCCCCCACCCAGCTGCACAGGAGCCCGTGCGCATCCCCCCCACACCAACCCCGGAGGCCTCCCGCGCCGGGGCAATGAGGCAGTGTGGGGCAGCCGCACGCTGCGCTGCCGCGGCTGTGCCTTTATAAACCTCTCGCCGCGAGAGCCGGGCAGGCCCTGGGGGAACATCTGCTATACACAGCTGAATAAATAGGGGCTGTAGGGCACGGCCAAGCGCGGAGACGAGGCGAGGGGCGCATGCAGCGAGCGGACAACCACGAGCGGCTCACAGGGCGCGTGACGACATGGAGAGGCGCGTGGAGAGGCGCTGGGATGGGGCTCCCGGGCTCCGGCCCGGGGAGGCGCCAGCGGGGCGGGAGGTGCACTAGGAGACACGCAGGGCAGGCCCGTGGGAGCCCCTGGATGCTGCCGCGTGTTGGGGGGCAAATGCAGTCCCTCGGCGTGGGTGACACGCACGCAGGCTGCCCCCGTGCTGCTCTTCGGGGCAGAAGCAGGCAGGGAGGCCCAGCTACATTTCTGTTTCTGCTAAGAGGCTGTCACCAAGGCCCGACGTCATCAGGACCATCTGGGAGCTGGAATCTGTGGCAGAAAAAGAAAAGAGTGAGACGCAGGAGAGGCTGGATCCGCACTGCAGCCCGAGGCGGGGTGAGGAGCTAGGACACAGGTAGCAAAGGGCATCCCCCTTCTCCAGAGGCCGGGAACTGCTCCCTTTCCGCGCTGCACGAAGGGGAGGAGGGTTTGCGGAGCTGCCCTTGCCCCGTGTCAGGAAGGTGAGAGCAGCTTCCCGGCGCTGGCGCACGGAGAGCCGCCCAAAGGGCTGCGGCGCTGCCCGCACCGAGAGCCTCAGCTGCGGCACAGCTCACAGGGTGCCCTGTGCCCACCCAGGAGACTGCAAACAGCAGTGGCTTTTTCCCCCCTCCTCAAATATGAGGAGGGAGATCTTTGAGCCCCTCTGTGCTTCAGACTGAGACTCCTAAACACTCAAAATCCTTGTGTACAATCTCTGTTTTGGGGATCAGTTTGGGGAACAGGATCCGAAATCTTGCCAGAGCTGCCAGTGCAGCAGTTTTATGGCTCTGATAAATAGTTATCCAGATGCTTTGGAGGCCCTGGGAGTGGTTGTGCGTGTCTGTTAAATCTGAGAATTGGAAGGGAGAAAGGGCAATAAAGAGGCAGGTTAAGAGGAGAAAAAAAAAAAAAAAAAACAGCAGGATCACCATAATGGATATAACAGTGGACACAGCAAGCTCAGAGCAGGTACCTCCTGGTACCTCCACGCTGTGCCCCTGTTCGTGTTGGAAGCCCCTGCCAGGGAGGCTGCGGCACCTGGCTAAGCCCTCGCAAGCTCAGCCCGCAGCGCTGCTCCTCTGCAGACTGCAGGGGCTTCTGGAAGCACTGAGCAATGACACGGGTTTTGGCCAGGATGTCTTGGCAGAGGCCCGGGAGCTCTCTAACGCGCCTACCCTCGATCGTGAGACTTCGTGCAAAGACGTTCAGTTCCTGCAGCATCAGCGAAAACACTTCTGAGGCGGCTTCCCCGCTTTGCTGCAGCCGCATTGTCCTTGGAAACAATTTCCAAGGGCTCCTTGGAAATCCCTTTCCAAGCACCGCTCAGCCCAGCACTGTTTAATGTGAAGGTCATGCCTGGAGGTGGGCTGCACTGCAGCCCTCCGGGAGAAGGGACAGGCCCCATTTACCAGTCCCACCACGAGACCAGTATCATCAGGAAACAACCCAGCGCCCAGGTTGCTGCCCCTCAGCCCCACAGCCCCCAAGCTCTCACTGTTCTGGCAGATCCAGGGGTTCTTCTCCCTGGCTGTGACCTCGCGAGCCTCGCTCTCCTCCTCCTCCTCGCCCTCGGAGAGCAGGTCGGAGATCTGCTGCTGCAGCTCAGGGCTGATGTTGTTCTCTGCCAGGATGAGCGTCCGCAGGGCCGTGGGGTAATTCTCTACCATGTCGAGCAAGGTCTGGGCAGAGAGGGAGGAAAGCAGCACAAAGAGCAGCTGGGTCGGATAGGAAGGGTTTCAAAGCTCTGTTCAGTTCCAGCCCTCTTCTCCCTTCCCTTGGTTTTGACCTCTTTTCTCCAATTTTTTTGAGAGCCTGAGGACTCCTCATCCCTCTCTGGGGAAGACTGAGCCACGATTTCCTAGCTGCATCAAGGAAGAGGCCCTATTGCTCACATGTCCTCCCGGATCACGTCCTACACTCCGAGTCAGGTGAGTCCCCTCTTACCACTGGGAGCTGGGGCTCCGAAGGGACAGCCTGCATTGCCAAGCCTTGGCCACAAAGCTTTAGGTCTGATTCGCATCCATAAATCCAACCACTTATTTCTTAAAAGTAAACAAATAAAAACCCTACAAACTAGTAATATCTCCCTGCATTTCTCCCTGCTGATGGGAGGCAAGGCTGGGGAGCACCCAGTCCGGAGCTGTGACCTACTGGCTCCTTCTGTTGCTGAACGTGATGGGCCGGGGAAAGCAACAGCTCGTCTGGCTTCGGAGAGGAAGGAGGATGGATGTGGGCTCTGGCAGGGAAAAGCCCCGGGTCCTGGGGCCTCTACAGGTGCCCTTGGGGCTTTAGTGACTCACTCAGAGCCCAGCGCCTCCTACCTGGGCTGACTGGTTGGTAAGCCCAGTTCCTTCCAAGTCCAAAACTTCCAGGGTTCGGCTGGAGGCCACGGCCACGGCGAGCATCCCAGCTACCTGGTCTCCTGCGGGAGAAGCACGCTGGAGCTGTCAGCACCGCCCGCCTGCCCTCCCGGACCCCCATGTGCCCTATGGGGCTGGCGCTGGCACGGACACGCTCTCCAGGGGTGGCTGCACCCAACAGCCTCCACGTCCCGGCTATGTTGGGGGAAACAGCGGCAGTGGGGCAGCCTTTGCAGGCGAGGGGGGCGCTGGGTGCCGCGCAGGCGAGGGGCGCCGCGCTCGGCCTGCGCTCCCCCCATCACCACCTTGCGGCAGAGCCGGAGTCGGAGAGCTGGTTTCCATGGCAACCGGTGCCAGGCTCTCCTCCTCCTCCTCCTCCTGCTGGCAGTTCCCAGCCGAATCCAAAGCGGGAGTGGGGCCTGTTTCAGGCTCTGGGCAGCCAGGCTGGTCCCCACAGGGCCCAGCGGAGGGGCAGGCACGGCGGCGAGGGGGCAGCGAGGCAGCCCATGCGCAGCTCCCCGCTGCAGCCCCCCGGGAAGGGCAGCCCCACCAGGCCGCTCTCCCTGCAGCTGCCAGGGCCTGACCCACGGCCGGGCACCACGTGGGCCCTGTGTGCCCCGCCAGTGGGGAGCTGCTGCCCTCCCGGAGCTCTCCCTGGGCCTCCCACCCCAGCAAAGTGCCCTACGAGGCAGGTGTGCAGCCCGCCCCACAGCCCGGCGCTTACCCAGGGGGTTGTAGTCCAGGTTGAGCACGCGGAGCTGGGAGCTGTGGGCCACGGCAATGGCCAGGCGCCCCCAGCCCTTGCTGGTGACACCCGGGTTGGCGCTCAGCGTCAGCTCTTTAAGACCTGCAGAAGAGGGAGGCCAAACCAGAGCCTAAGGGTCGCCTGAGCTGTCAGGGGGGAATTATTTCAGCTGAAGAGAAGAGCTTTGAGTCGTGTCCCCTTTCCTCTGGCTGGTTTAAGGGCTGGGCTTGCATCGGCAGCCATCGTCATTTATTTCACTGCCTGTTGCCTTCATTTACCCTGTTTCTGCCAGGGTTTCTCTGCTCTCCCAGCCTGAGTCCTGCTTATTCTAAATAGCAAATGCAGTGAAGCCAAGCAAGGAGCGTGGGAGCTGGCTGTCCAGGAGGAGGTGGCAAGACAGGAGAGATGAGAAGGAGCGTAAGAGGGACAGCAAGTTCTGAAGCTGTGACCCATGACGGGTTGCCAGCTGAGATGACAGCATCCATGTCCCTGCCTGGATGGCGAGAGGAAGGTGCTGGGAGAGGAGGCAGAAGCACTCTGAGTGCCAGAGGGGAGGGACAGCCTTACCTCCATCTTACCTCTTGTGTTAGCCAGCCCCGCGGCCTCACACCGCGAAGGGCCGGGCTCTGCTGTGGGCCCCGGCTACGAGCGCCCACGTGGGCACCCAGCGCCCCCAGAGCCAGGGGCAGCGCCCAGGCCCTGGCAGCGGAGCTGGCTGCTGGCATGGGGGGATGCGCCGCATAGGGGCACGCGCTGCAAGAGGGCACGTGCTGCAAGGGGGCACACACTGCATGGGGGGACGCACCGCATGGGGGCATGTGCTGCAAGAGGGCACGTGCTGCAAGGGGGCACGCACTGCACGGGGGCACGGGCTGCACGGGGGCACACGCCGCACGGGGGCACGGGCTGCACGGGGGCATGGGCTGCACGGGGACACACGCTGCAAGGGGACACGCACTACAAGGGGACACGCGCTGCATAGGCGCACGTGCTACATGGGGACACACGCCACATGGGGACACACGCCGCACGGGGACACGCGCTGCACACTACCTGCAGTCATTGCCAAAGCATAGACGCAGAACAGCAAATTAAATGCCCAAGCCAGCCCGCCTCCAAGCGCTCCCATCATGAACCCAAACCCACCATCAGTAGGTCCTTGAGCTCAAAACTTGATGGCAGGGCTGACCACAAGCTGACAGCCCTGACCTGCCCAAGGGAAAGGCCTCTCTATGGATGGGCTTTTCTGAGGTAAATGGGAAGAGAAGATCCCTCAGGTGGAACCTGAACTATAGCGCATGCCCCTCTCCGGCAGAGGGATCACTGCTGGGTGCCGAGGGCTCTGCTCCATGCCCAATCCCCCACGGTTCCCGCGGAGCCCCTGGCCGACGGCGCTTACCGGACTTGGCACCGTCGGGCGGCAGGAGGCCGCAGATGAGGTTGATGCCTTCGTCGCCCAGCATGCAGTCGCCCAGGTCGAGGGCCACCAGCGAGGGGTGGATGGAGAGCGCGGGGTTGAGGAGCGCCAGGCCCGCATCTGTCAGGGGGCTCCCGTGGAGGCTGCGGGGCGAGAGGCAGAGTCAGGAGGGAGGCTTCGCCCAGCGCCACCGGCGCCGGGGGGGACTCACAAGAGCGACTGGACGGAGCGGTTGGTCTTGAGCGCCTCGGCGAGCTGCTTGACGCGGTTGATGTTGGAGACGATGCCCAGGTTGAGGTTGAGCTGCGCCAGGGAGTGCGACTCGGCCACGCCGCGGCAGACGTGCCCGAAGTCGCGCTCGGAGAGGCGGCAGCCGCGCAGCGACAGCAGCCGCACCGAGTTCTCGCGCAGCCCCGCGCAGATGTCGCGCACCTCGGCGCTCGACAGCGTCTCCCCGGAGATCTGGATGGAGCCCGGCAGCATCTTCCGCGGCGGCCGGGCGGGCGGGCGGGCGGCGCGGCCGCCTCAGCGCCCGCCGCGCATCGCGCCGCGCTCCGCTCCGCTCCGCTCCGCTGCGGCCCGGGGCGGG
>JAVCKT010026838.1:17786-36971 GCA_032273925.1 Rhynchotus rufescens | reverse complement strand
GAACAAGGATGGAATTCAATAATGAGTTAAGATAAGTATTATGAAATTTCATATTTAAATCAATATTGAATTTGTCTTTTGATCTACATGTTCAAAACCCCTAAAATTATTCAGAATAAGAGAATATGAGAATATGGGAATTATGGCTTTCATCACTGTGATGTGTGACTTCACACTGTGTTACTCTATCCTGTTTGCTTATAATGACCAACATGTTTGTACTAATGTAGCAGAAAGGACAGAATGATATTCCAAAAATGAATTACTCATTTAGGAGAGAAAAAACATGTTGGAACTTTGTTTTCATACAGCTGTGCATAATTTTTTGGCACACATATACTGACCATATTTTCTATTTTTCATATCCCTTTATGAATTATTTTATCTTATCCCAATTGACCTATTGTTACAATTTGTTAAACGGCTTAAGGTTCTCTAGAGAAGCAGGGGAGTTACTAGATGAAGTTGGAATGTGCCTTTTAAAAACTTACCACCTCCTGAGGTTCTAGGTTCTTTTTTAGTTCCGCTTTGTGTGATATTCGTGTAGTGAATTTAGGGACTGAATCATTCTAGTGCCTCCTTGTTTATACAACATATCTTCTGGTAGAACATGCCTGAGAATGATATGTGAATATAAGTAAAGGATAGCTCCATTACTAACTGAGAGACATTCTTATTACAAATATTAATTAGTTCCTGCAGGGAGTGTGATGGTTTCATATCATGCAAATAAGGAAGCAAATAATAATATTCACTTTTCTTAAGCAGTTATTAAATTGGATTTTTAATGAGTGTCATTATCAATGACTGAGGACGAGGCAGTTCCATTATGGAGGGGAAAGTCCAAAAGGGGAGAAATTTAATCTATGAAGACCTGCATTCTTTTCTTGCCTTGTTTTTTACCCGTGGAAGCATAGTCTGCATCAGACACCAGCCAAGCTAGCAATGAAACCTCAGATAAAATCAAAATTGCTTTAAACATTTTAATGTCTAACCCCTTTTAGTCTTATTTAAGTTAATCTCCTTTTTCTCTCTGCGTCTCTAGACAGCCTCACGATATAAAATGGTTAAAGAGCAGAACACAGCAGTAGCTTTTCCTACGTGTGAAAAACAGGTCATGTTTCACCTGAAAAGCAATCTGATCTGACCCGTAGCAAGCCTGGGGAACTCTCTCTTGTCTAGCAGGACATGCTGCTGCTGTACGTCCAGAGTGCTTTAAACTCCCCAAGTAAGGAAGGAGATGTTTGGTGTAAGCAGCTCCTGCTTTACTTTTTTTGTCTAGATGTGGTCAGTGCCCTCGTCAGGAGGAGGCAGTTCTGCTGCCTTTTCAGAAGGAGGCAGTTCTTGTGGGTCCTACTCCCTTCTCCCACGTCCTCTGCAAGAGCACTTGATTAGTGAAAGAGGAAGGGGAAAAAAAGCACTTGCAGTTTCAGCGCTCTTCACAGAGTGTGTCAGGCTGTCAGCTGTGAGGCTGAAGTTCCTTGCGGCGGGGTGGTGAGGCTCGGCTGAGCCGCAGGGCCATCCTGGCCGCGCCACCGGCCTGCGCCGTCCCCTCGACCTCAGGCAGCCGCCACCGCCACCGCCTGCCTGCCCAGCACGGCCCCTGGGTCAGCCCGGCCCGTGGGGACTCGGCCCGGGCGCTGAGGGAAATCTCTAGGGACCGGGGCGGGGGAAAATGTTTTTGGAGGTTTCTGTCTACTATTCCTGATCTGTTAATAGTGAAATAATAAACTTTCTACCCGGAAATGTAGGGATATTCATGAGAATTTGACCTTGTAAGGTAAAGGTTTCTAGTTTGCTAATTTTGGTGTCTATAGGAAAAGAACAATATCGCTATTAAGTACCTTAAATACATCTAGTGTTGTCTCTTAAGGGCCTGTGTTCTCACTAGGGAACCGTTCAGTGATATAATTGGATTAACACAAATTGGATGGGAAAATTGGACTGGGGTAAGAGCAATTGAATTTGGAAAGTTTATGAGAGCTGCTAGTTCAGGGTGAATAATAAAATAAAGACAGCAGTTTTGCAATTTTGAAGAGCTCTGTGCTATGTAATAGAGTATAATTTAATTCTGAAAGACCATTTTATTAGATTTTTTCCAAGTAAAATCACAATTCCTATTGTTCCTTATCATATGTCTCATTATTGTGCAAGCATTATTCTCTTTATATGATTACAGTGATTCATGCTTCACTTTGTTCCTTTGTACACAATTGTAAGTAAATAATGTAACAATTTGATGTTTTTCAGTATAAGAGCGATAGGCCTTTTTTTTTTTTTTTTTTTAAAAATAGGAATATATCACTCATATATATGAGTGATGGAAAACCTTGTATCTTGATCAGTCTGCAGAGGTCTGACTCTACCACAGATTTAAATTTGACCTGTGGTCAATCTAGAAAGTTGAAGAAATGCCAAAGTTGTAACTTCTGATTTTTAATGTCAAACCAACAAGTGGTTCATAGTTTTACAATAAATTATGTTGAAAAAGAAAAGAGGTAATCCTTATATATGCTCCTTATTTTTAATCGATATGTTTTGAAAAGATAAGGTTCTCATTTGTGTATCTGTATATACTAATGTCCTAAGAACATACCAACCTTAAACTTATCATTTTTTAAGGGGAGCAGACTTTGAGAAATGAAGAATATTTTTCATCCTATACTGACTATTTTCAATGCCAATCAAAGCCAAAGGAAGTTGAGAGAGCCCAGTTTCAATTCATCCAGTCTTTGAACTTCAAGGACTTCCTTGATTGCGTGGAAAGAGAGTAATCAGCTGCATTTCTTGAAGAAGCGATGGTTTGGGAAATCTAAATACACGGAGTGGTACTTTATAGAAAAGTGTGGCAAAGCAGTGCAAGTGGATGACAAATGGAGGCCTCATTCGTATTCTTAACTGTCGTAGCTGTGTAGTGATCGAATTCAGCAGGATGAAACTGAGGAAGTTACTTCCATATTGTTTGTCTTTTTTTTTTTTTCTTTTTAATTTAGAGTTGCTAATTAAAGCTCATGCAGAGAAAGGAATAAGACATAGGTGGAAGTGAGAAAGAGAGCAGGGAATGCCTGAAATAATAACCCTGAAGCAACCATTACAGATGTACCTGCAGGAACAGCCATCACGTGCATGCTCACAAAACTGCCGAGTGAACAAAGGCTTCAATTTTATGGGTTTATGTTTGATTCAATTATTTTACATGTGCTCTCCCTTTGAAAATTGGTTGCACTCCAATCAGTAGAGATTCAGCTCAGATGAAGGCAAATGCTAGTAACATAGAGTATGGGTTCTCCATCCATCGAGCTGAAGGAGGATGACATAAACATTGTGTCTGTGCCACAGAAGGGTATTTAAGGAATTCAGCAATTCTCCGTTTGGGCTGCTGGATTTTACTCACGCACTAGTTATATTCTGCTGAAAAAAAGCATAGTTGAGCTGTCTTTCCCAAAATGAATGAAATTATGTTGGATCACACTTTTCTGCCCACCACAGAGCATCATCAGAATTCTGGTTTAATTATTACATACCCACATTAATTAATACATTGTGTGGCAGTGCTGGAAAATGTTTTATTAATTTGCTTTTCTACCTTTCAAATTCTCAATTCTGAACTAGTTATTAAAACTGTTCAAAAAGCTACTGAATCACATTTTTACTTAATTTGACTACCATAGTAGCTGTCTTTCAAATTAAATATAGGAGAAAATAATTTAAAAGTATTGCAGTAGGGAAGGCACATGACTCAGAAACAGTATTATTAGAAGAATGAGGGAAAAAAAAAGAGTTGTAAAAAAAAAGGACAAATGCTAACTATATTTTTATCTGTAAATAGTCAATTTATTTTTTTAATATACTTGTCTTTGGTGATGTATTTGCTTATAAAAGTTACTGCAATTGGAGATAAATCACTAGTGATCAAAATTTACTGATGAAGGTATTAGTGTATTGAAAGTATGTGCATGCTCCCTTGAAGTAGTATGCAATGACTTTACATATAAAGTGTTAAATCCAAGTTATATGGAAATATTTTCTACAGGAATATACCATACTTGCAGACAAAATAGTAAAAATTGGGGAAAAAAAAATCTCTTCTTGCATTTACTGTCTCTGCATGTGTACTCTCCATTCAGTGGAGTTACCCAAATAGTTTAAAGTTATCCTTGTGTTATGAATTTCAGAAGCCAAGTGCTAAATAAACTCTCTAGAGGTCAGTATCACCTACTCACTCCCCATAACACAGACCAGGACCTACCAAATCCAGCAGACCTGTGTCCACTGATTTCTATTCATCTAGATCCTACAATGAGCTTCGTACTGCAATACTGAGAAATTGATAGCCCAGACTGCTATTTGAGAACTCAGATTCAGTCTTCAGCTTTGATTTCTAACTTCTCTTCTGCTGTCATTAGATCCAGTAATCTGTAATAAATAAATAAATAAATAAATATCACAATCTTACAGACTATCCTTTATGTAACCTAAGTTGACTGAATGTGAAAACCATGAATTGATAAGAATAAGGTGGCATTTCTCCAAGTAGAAGTAATCTTTTAAGGGGTTGTCCAAAAAGCATTACAGATGTTTTAAATAAATTTCAGTATTCTAGCAGCTTTGGTTTGTGTTTCTCCTACTTTGTATTCACATGTCTACTTCCTAGCTGCTGCTTTTATTCACTGCTAAGATGTTGTAATTTTGTAATGTCTCTGTTTATGATACTGCAACATGTTGCGATGAAAATTATTACATAGTCATAAATGTAAGACCTCCTTGTTAACAAGGTTTTGGTCTCTTTGCTTGCCTTCATACATTATTTTTTTTTTCCAAATACACAGTTGCTACAAATCATAAAGATTATTCAGAATATAATTATGAAAGTGTAAGTGCCAACTGGGCAAGGACCTACTCCAGATGGCTGAGTGAAAGGCTGGACTGATCAATAGGAATTTGGTGTCTGTATGAATCCTGTTGTCAGAAAAAGCTTTTTAAAAATATTAATTCCAAATGTATTTTGATTTGTATCAGCAATATTACTTTATCCTTTAGATGCTTTTCATCTGACCATTTCTAAGATTAATATAATTTTCTTTTTACAGATGAAGAAATGTTACTTATAAAGTTCACGTGTCCGTTTCACGCAGGCGGACACACATGTAAGTGTGTGTGTGTGTGTGTGTGTGTGTATACTATATGCACACATGTATAGGTATTTAACATTTTTAAAATTGTAATTTTAAAAAAGACTGTGGAAACTTTTTCAGTAGGTGTTCATTCTCATTTAAGTTTGGAGCTATAAGAATGGATCATTTCTTCCACAAACAACTCTACATCCTCAGATTGAAAAATGGAATATTCTATTGAGTAACCCAGAACAAACACTAATGGAATGGGCAGATGATATTTTGTGCAGAACAGGAATTCTCAAATTTTATTTAGAGAAAAATATTTCAGCTGCTTCAATATGCAGTTTCAGACCCTGCGTCTTTCTTCCAGCAGATCATAAACAAAAATCGTAGCTTACGGAGGCTGTGTCTAAGACATCTTTGACAGTTTATAGACCTGGCATCCAGGTGTCCCAGGACTTGTAGGCTGCTCCTGTGTAAGTGGTCTGGGGTCTTTGCTCACGTGGTAGGTGGTTGCATTCAAGAGCTGCTCGCCAGCCTACTGCGGGTCTCCCTCTGAGTTAAGGGTCTAGAAAATCTGTTTGCTTTGGCTTCACTACTATTCCATGTGCCAGATGGTGCTTCTGATGTATTGGGAAGAGTTTGATAACAGAAAATTAAAATTTTTTTAAAACAGAGATTTTTCCCTTACAAGTCCTGACATTTTAGAATATACATTTTCTATTAAAATCATTGATAAAAGAGGAAATTCCAAACCAGATCTGTCATTTAGTTTTTGATAGGACCATTAATGATTACTGAAGAAGACAGAGAAATAAGCCAAGACGATTGCTGTAACTGAATATAGCAAGATTTTTTTTTTTTTTTTTTTCATACAGGGAGAAATTGGATTAGCTAGAAATGTAATTAGAGACATCTATCCAAATTTATTTTTTATCCAGAAACTAGGATTAAGGCCGATGTTTGTAAATCTTTTCTCTAACCTAAGTGAATAGGACAGCAGTATAACATTTTGATAACTCGCCATCATGAACATCTTGCTGGTGAACAACGAACATCAGCAAATGACTCAGATGTTCCACCACTTTGGTTGCATAATCCTGTTTGTGGTTTTGTGGATAGGGCTGGCCAAATGTGGTTGACTTCATTTCTGCTCTTCCAGCTCCACAGATGTTCAGCTGCTGCTGTTGCAGGCACAGTCTCTGAGCACCCCAAACAGCCCTGACCACACGGTCAACACAGGTGCAGTGGTTTTACCAGCATCCACGTAATGGTGGGTAATATCCACACACATGTATAAACACAAGCAAACTTCATCCATTCAATCCTGTCGCCCATCTGTGGCTCATCTGGATTTATATTGGGCCCTAGGCTGCGTACAAGCGTGGGCGCGCTGGAGTTGCAGGAGTCTTCAGTAGCTGTTAGTCTTCTGGTAGCTGTTACTAGAGGCTCAGGCAGTGAATGAGCTGGTTCCCAGCCTGCTGCTCCACTCCGGTTGCTGTCTTCCGACTCGCCAACCCATTGGGATCCATGGTCCTAGTGCAGTGACACTCCTCCTACTTGTCACGTGACCCATTTGAAATTTGGTGGTTTTCAGAGGCGCAGGCCAGACCAGGGAGCTCCTCCACTCTGAAGATAGCTAGAGTTTTGTAAGAAAATAGGGTGGACAGCGGTGAGCGACCGCAGGGTTCAGTCAGTCAAGCAGGCAAACCAGCAGCCTCCTGATTGACTTCTCTTCCTCTCCGCTCTTCCTACTCTCCAAGGTCCACTTTGGCCATTCCATCTACATGGCTTTGGTCTTGCCCCCAAACGTCTTATTGCAAGTCTTGCATATTCCCGTACTCACTTTAATAATCTTTAATACAGAAGAGGTTTTACACAATTCTAAGTTACAGAAGTCGGCACCTATTTGAGTAATATATCTGAATGGTGTATTAATTATGAATGGACATGTACATTACACAAATGTAGTGGCAGCAGAGATATATGAAAATGCTGTAACTTTATGTCTGAAGATATCTTTCTTTATTCCTGTACTGTTTTCCATTATTTCCATTTGAAAAAAAAATGCTGGGAATTTGCATGCCAGCTTGCAGTTAATGGTCTCACTCCTTTCTCAAAATATTCAAATCTCTTAGATCTTATTGACCTTTGACAATGTAACATTTTAGACAGTGGAGTCTTGCTTTGAGACTATGCTGGGAAAGGATGTATATGTATTCATATTCATGAATATGTGGCTATAATATATATTCGTGAATATGTGGCTTCATGTGGTTTTTTTTTCCCTAGTTCATGCTTAATCTCTTTAAAAATGCTTCATTTTTCATTATATTAGTGTTAGTCGTTCTTACAAAGGCAGATAAAAGTGCAAAGATGAAGGAAAGGGAAAAAAAAAAGGCATAAAGTGATATGCGGAAAATTGCAGTGTGCAAAAAAAAGTTCAAGAAATTCATTTCACTGCTAAAGATTTCAGCTTTTTTATTTCATTCTGTTTAGTCTTCGTGATTTCCTAACATTTTCTTCTTGCCTAGCAGACTATTGTAAATCAGTATTCAGTCCATGACAATTTTATACTTTAGTATGAGTCAGGTTTGAAATGACGTGATTAAATAATTTTTTTAAGGACGTCACCTCCCTGAAGGTTCAAGAAGATCCACAAAAGAGATCTAGCACCAACATTTCAAGATTAACACTAAAAAACAAAACAAAAAGAAAACCAAAAAAATGACAGTAAAAAGGAATATTGTCTGAGGACATTTAGTAACTGAAAACATAGATTGCAGTTGTAGTATGATTAGAAATTGGTGAGGAGTCAAGTAGATCCTGAGGAACTAGCAAGGCATACTGAGCCTAGATATTGCACTTCCTTGTGGATTTTCCTGCTTGTTTGCAACGATGTGCTTCACTAAGGATTTGCAGTTGTGGGTACAGTGTTAATCCATGGTCGTAGCCTGAAAAGTTTCTGTCATTTTTTTTCTTTAGATTATATTGTTGCTGTGTTAGAAATTTATATTAAATGCTTCTTTATGCACTTATTTTGTAATAATGTATGATATAAAATATTAGAAAAAGTAAGGAGCGTAGTTATGTAGCATAATGAAGAAAATGTGATTTTATAAGTAAGCAGTTCTGTTCAAAACTACTCCCTATTTCTGCAAATATCTTGAACATATGCACCAAAAATTTGATAGCAATGAAAGCATATTTATGTATGAGTGTGTAGGTGTTCAGGAGAAGGAAGGAAAAGTAGGTGTTAGGCATGACAGTAATGTGAGGAAAAGTGACAGTGAGAGAAAGAGAAATCTAATGCAGAAATATATCTCGTGTGCACTTAATTCTTGATATTTATATAACTTCAGTTATATCAGGAACCTTCAGGTTTTATCAGGTAGTTATGCATCTACGAGTTAACTCAAAATACATTGTGAATTTACAATTCATTAGCTACTTTTGCGTCAATACCTCTTGATGCTTAGGTTGATATAAATGTGAGGTAGCTTATCCCCATTTATTTTATCCTCATTTATTTGTAAAATCACACTTTTTCAAAGAAAACTGTCCTGAGTACTGTCTTACACGATTGTTCTAGTACACTGAAACTGGAGTAGGCTACTTTTAATTAAAAGTGACAGCTACAACTTTTTTTGGTTGCATCTTGAAAGTACTTAGATATTTGTCATGAATATTTCACAATATAAAGTGTGACTTTTACAGGAAAGAATTCATGAATACTGACAAGGTGACAGATTTGTATCTTTCGGGAAAAGAGGATATTTGTCATGTACCTGACACCTCATCCTTACAAGTTACATTCCGATCAAATGCTCACAATAGTTTAAAAAAATAGTTAAAATGAATATGTTTAGATAGATTAAAAACAAACATATATATAATTATATTATACATAAAACATGGACTGTAAGAAAGAAATGATGAATTATGTTTAATTTGGGTGAAAATTTTCCTTGAGATTAACCTTTAACAATTAATTAATTCAGTTGCTGAGTGATTATAAGAGAAATAGACTGCACTAAGAAGTCATCAATTCTTTCTTGATAAAGACTTGTTCTCTGTTGGTGTGCCTGTGGCTTTATTACCTCTTATGATAATAAAATAAAAAACAGACTTTACAAGCTCCCAGGAAACTCAACAAATGCAAAAATATGATCAGTCGTGGTTGTGAAATGCAGATTTTTGTTACATATTTTATGGTTTGGTAATTCTTCCAATTGATCACAACTGATTTTCTTCAACGTAATGTTTTATGGGTTTGCATACCGAAGATCTAGAGATGACTGGTTAGTGAGAGCGAGGCAAAAGCCCATTGTCCTAAGACAAACTTGACAGGAGATTGTTTGAATTTCACGCTTCTGTGAAATTCTGAGTTACAAAAGAAAAATGTCGAGGCCTACTGAGAGTTTATCTTGTTGAGACTGATGATAGACTTTCCACAAAAGTTTAAAATGGAAGAGCTGTAACTAAGGCATAGACAAGAGTGAGAATTATTTCAGTTTTACAAAAGATCCAGATTGCCTTCATTAAAAAAAAAAATTAAAAATTAAAAAAAAAAAAAATATGTGGTTGATGTCAGTCTGTAGTTTGCAGACCTCAGATTCAGGACTTGTGCATCTTCCTAAAATACATCAAATGATTGAACAGCCACCCAAGAAAAATTACGTTAGACTTTAAATATATTTTGATATTTTTCAGTTGTTTTTAGTTTCTGTTAGAAGCTTGAGTGAAGACAAGTGTGTTGTGTTTGGGGCAGAAACTGATGAAATGTCAGTCCTTGCCAGACCTGTATCACTTATCGATGAACCTCCTTTTCAAGCAATTTGTAGACCTCCTTAGTATCTGCTTGTATCTGAGAAGTGGAACTTCTTGTCATGGTTGCATATTCCCTTGGATTCCTTGACCAGAGGGTTTTGTCGATTAAAATAAGGACTTGGATGAAGTGTTCTGTAAGCAATCATCTAGTGTATTCTTTGTTTCTCATATTTCTGAGTAGGTTCCTTGCTGCCTGGTGCAAGTGCTGTGTGGTGCTGAGAGCTGATGGCTTCTCGCCCAGGTGTGTTGCACTGCTGAAGCCAGGAGGCAGGAAGGGATATATTATATGAGGTCAGTTTATAACCTGATAGGATGAAATGCACTCTCTGAGCCAGCTGTAGATGACAGAGCACATTATTTACATAAAATATAAACTACTGTAGTTTAACATCCTAAATTCAGGTGCAGTCCTAAATTGTAATCTGTAGCAGCCATTTCACAGGCGTGAATTTTTAAACAACAGAGATGACGTTATAGAGAAAACTCCTCAAAATATTTTCCTTTGCCAAATCCAAGCATCTCATTCTTGTCCTGATGCCAGCCTAGCATTACACATCCAGCCAAAATGTTTAACACTGGTGGAGTTTATTACGGCCCTTCTCCAGGGCCAGTTTATTTGGGCTGCTTTAGCAAGGTGCAAGCAGAATACACATAACTTGGAAGTTTAAAGTGGTTATTTGTTGGGTAACACACACAAGGGGTGGATAAGTTTTACTGAGCTTTTAGGCTGAGCGCTAATGAACCATCTACCCCACTGAGGTTGCAGGCCAGGCAGCTGCTGCCCAGCAGCAACTGCAGATGTCGGTGGTGCTGATAGTCCAGCCGTTCCCAGACAGACCCACTTACAGCACCATATATCTTTCCATGAAGGCATTTACCTTCTTGAGTCCCTGCGAGGGGAAAGGGGTTCCCCGTCCCACAGTGCAGGGAAAGGGTTGGGAGTGCTGGGCGCAGCTTTCCGTAGGCCTTACTGGCGCCATGGGTGGCTGACGCTTAAGTGGGCACCTTCTCGCACATGCAAAGCTGCCCCTCACAGCTCTCTGGGGATGTGGAGCCGAATGAGGGTGAGAACGGTGATTTGGGGACTCTGAAGATGGTTTCATTTGCAAAAAAAATTTTTTTTTTTTTTTTTTTTTTAATGCATAAGGCATTCGTATTGATTTCCTTCATTGTTCTGCCTCTATCATCAGCTGGGATACAAGCATCACAGAGAAATATAGGGGCATTTTTGTTCATGGTTTCTCACTAACAGCTCACAGCAAAAGACCATGAAGTGGATCGTTCCTGTCGACTGCATCCATGTTGTACCTTATCGAAGTGAAAGGCAAACAGGCCTTTGGCTAGCTTTTCTGAGTGGGTCAGAAAAGGAAATTTTGAATCTAGTTGGTTATTGGCCAGGTCTAGCTTTCTCAAAAGCCATTTTTTCAGTATCCCCATTACAGAGAGAAGGAAAATTTAACTCAAGACGGAGTAGGTGTTTGTTTTTGCCGGAGGAGTAGTTTTCCAGGTAGGAAAAAACTCAGTGTGTCCTTTAACATAAGGAAAATTGCCACCATCGTATCCACTGCTTGCTTCTGTAATATTGTTAATTGGGCTTGAGTCATGGAGTGAGAATGGAGTATTGATTGAGGGCAGAAGTGGAGATCTGTGCAGCCTGATGTGCTTGTTTTAGATTGTGTATGTGTTTGTATTGATTCTTCACAGGGCCTAAAAGTGAAAGAACTAGCCTGCAGTGTCGCTCCTGGGACAGTGTCACAGTGTCACAAAGACATTAACATTGACAAAATATTCTCATGTACTGGGTGAAGTTGGACTGTTTTTGGTTTATAGATTCTGACCCTGAATACTTTTTAAGATTTTGAAATGTGGAGTTTATTCTCATTAGTAAATAGGAAAAGTAGTATTTCAGTAGTAAATTTATGCATTTTTTATCTGTTTATCTAAGAAAAACATAGCAGGCTTTTAAAGGTAATAAAATGAAACCATGAAATAGCATATTGGCACTTGGGGAAACTTGTTCCCTTTGTTATAAGCATTTAAAATAAGCTGGTATCTGCTCTTTATTTTTTTTTGTCATGAATAGAAGAGGAGAAATTGTCATGGTGCTACAACTACCATACTTTTTGAAAGTTTTAAGCTCCACTTTCTCAATGATGATTTATGCTATAGTTCATTAGTCATACAAAAATCAATTTTCAATAACAGATTGCGCATTTCTATTTCAAAGTCATTATACTGTAGCACCGATTAATTTATATTACCAATAATAATAAAGTGAGCATAGTGGTTAAATGTACTGAGCTTACTTTGAAAGTTACAATTTTGCCCCAGGACAGTATCCCAGAGTCAAATGAAAAGACAAAATTTTGTCGGGATAGGTAGGATTTTTTGCTACCCAGAGAATACCTAGAAGAGGCACAACTATTAATTAAGAACAAAATAAGTTGCAAAAGCTAAAAATGATGAAGAGTGACAAAGATACTATTTAACTGGTGTGATAACTAAAGAGTCCAGTTCATTTTTATTTAACTTGAAAGCTAAACATGCCAAATGTAGTTCTAAGACAGTCAGTTTCTATCGGATCGTAATAAGATGTTCTACTAGAATCTTCATCTAGTAAACGTATTTGCTCAAATTATTAACTTGGTTGTTGACAGTAGTTGCATCTGTCTGTCTGTCCATCTGTTTATCTATCCATCCAAAGTAACAGTTAATAATATTGTTATCTTTTGAATTCTACCACTGTTACTGTCTTAGATGGATGTTTGATCTTAGACAATGATGCAGAAGTACAAATAATAATATGAGTTTATTCTGCTTCAATTTAAAACATTATTTTCTACTTTCTTGAATGAAAAATACAGTATCAAATTGTGGAATTTCCATAGCTTGTGCTTTATGGAAGGTCATAGATGAAATGAATTTCCTCTGGAATTTGAAACTTTCAAAAGGTGAATGTTAAGAACAGGTGCCTTGAACATCGAACATCCATTTGCCTGGCTTTGTTTATACATAAGATAATCTTTTTCACTTCCTTTCAAAATTGACCTTTTTTTTTTTTCCCCCCACAATTGCAGCACCTATGAATAGAAGCTCTTGACATTTTGGATCATTCTCTACCCTTGATCTTTATATAGCACTCATTGATTTCAATTGTATATATTGAATTAGACTAGGATAGATGGCTTTTCATTTCTAAAACGGTGGTGACAATATTAACCTTTATATTGCTATAAAGGCTGTTGAATCTTATTTCATTATAAAAAGCTTTAAATAACATTTCAGGATTAAATAATATGGTTTCTAGGTCACCATAAATTGAGATACTGTGAATGTATGAAGACAAGTAGAATGAGTTTTGAATATATTTCTCTTAAAATTCACCTTTATAACAATTGGGTAAAATGCTGATCTTTTTCTGCAGTGAACATGTGGAGTATTTCAAAACACAGAAATGTGATAGTCACCTTCTGTAGACTCAAAAGGAGATCTTTACATTGATCTCCCCCTGAAATTTTCCTGTGGTGTTCAACTGGAAAGAATAAGTTTGTCCATGTACTTTCATCTGTCACAATGATTCAGTGAATCTGTGTCCTCCAAAATCTATGTTGTTGATGTCTGTTACAGACTGGCTTTAAGATGAACTATGCTACAAAGCCTTCCTTGCATTGGTGATACCTCTGAAATTCTTTCAAAGACAAATGCCATAAATACAAAATCAGTAGAGAGAGCAATCTTTTATTGCACATATAATTTCTTATAACAAAGTTATTAAGTTGCTTTTCTGGATCCTGGAAGTGCCACACAACTGCTACAAGCATTTTAGTGAATACGTAAGTCAAAATAGCAAAAATCTAGATTTAGAAAACATAAATCAGCGCCGTTTTTATTTATTTATTTTTTTTTTTTTTTTTTTTTGTGTGTCAAATTTGAATCTCCAGGTTGTGCAAAATGCAAAGTAAGTTGAATGCAATAATTCTTCAGAATGGGAAACTTTAAAACATTTTTGCAACAAAATATAATATGCTTGTGATAGGTTTTTTTTTTTCCTCTATTTTTGTTCTGTGAAAGTTGAGAAGGCATAGTTAACATCTCAGAAAGAAATGCATGTGGTTCTAAATGAAGTGATATTTCTCTTTTGTAAAGTAAGGATCTGATATTAATGTCTGCTGGATAACACTCGTATTCCCTCTGAATAGTACTTTAAAGTACCATTCTTTATTTTTAAAGCTTCAAGTAGCTCAGAATATGCTCAAGAACTCTTTTGCAGTAGAAATGACTCTTAAAAGCTCTTTTCTGCAGGAAGAAACTGAACTGCGCGTACCTCAAGAGAGTAATCCAGCAGTTTAAAGCAAACATGTATAGAATATCCTAAACCAGGTATTCAGCAAATGAGGACATCTACGAGAAGATGTCTGTATATTTATTTTTACAAGTTTATTAAGTTTCTGTTCTTAACTTTATTGGTTCTTTGTTTGGCTGAGGATTTTTTACATTAACGTGAATATTTAGTACCTGTGAAATTCTGTTGGATAGATTTTCCTTAAATGGATTCATTGCTTGTTACAAGAAAACTAGAGCAATGAAATTTTTCATTCACATTCAATTGGAATTACTATTATGAAGAAGTCTAATAGCAAGTGTGTTGTCAGGCAGAGAGAAGTCTTCATTAATTGAGCCTGCTATTCATGTTTCCTGTGATTGAAATGGTTTGGAAAGGAGGTAGACAATTCAGACGGATGTGGGAAAAGATCCTGTTAAAGAAAAGTCTCATGCAGGTAGATTTTTGGTCTAATTAGTCCCTGATTCTTTGCTATATTTACAGTCTGAGAAACCAAGAAATTTGATTATTACGATTACTTTAGTCCCATAATGGTCAAATAGATATGAATTCATAATAAAATGTGCTTTTATGTTAGTGAAGAGGGATGTGTTTGTGAAATATGTTACATGTCTTTCGTGTAAGAAGGTGGGATGAGAAGGTGTCATTTCACACAGAAAAGTAAGACAAATGAGAGCTGTAGTAGTTAGTCAATGAATTCACAACTTTTATGGTTCATTATATTTTCTAATCTTTCGCTCCAGGCTTAGGCTTGATGTGCTTAGTGTTGTCAAGAGAATATGGACTGACACCCGACCCACCTACCATCTGCTGCAAGTATCTGTGTTTGCAGCAAATAGCAGAGCCTGTCTTGAGCAGGGACCATAAAAAAAAAAAAAACCCAACATTGGGAAAGCAAATCAGAAACCACTTTGGTGTTCATCTCTTAAAAAAAAAAGATGTAATAAAGCTGTTTTCTCCACTGCAGAAGGAAAATAATTTAGCTCAATGCATAGCTAAGCATTTATATTTATTTTATATAATTTCTTGAATGCTTGCCTGTGCCTTGGGATATAAACATAAATTGTTTAGTTTAAGCAAAGACTTATCAAGAAATTCACACGAGATTGCATGTGAAAGGAATTAAATCTGTTGTTAAAGGGCAACTATAAATATTAATTCCATTTTATTTTTAAGTGAGCTCTGCCTGCAGTAAGAATTTTCTTAAAAGAGAAATAAACCTTTTAGAACCTTACAAATATGAGTTTATATGTGTGCAGATACAGGGGCAATGGTTATGAAATTATGATTTGGAAAACTCCAAAAAGAAAGCTGTGATACTGCCTCTGACTGAATGAAAAACATTGTTTACCCAGCATCTTTAGTAAGAGAAAAAAATCAGGGCAAATCCTGGAGCGTTTGCTCAATTTTTACTGAGGCGAAACTTTCTTTTCAGTCAGTAGTGGGTGGAACATGTTAGAAAGGAAATGAATATCTCTTCAATTAGGTCCAAAGTGTTTCTCATTACCTAGAGAGAAGACACTGGAAAGTAAATAAATGAAAATGTGGGAATCAATAAGTTAGGGCAATTAGAGCTTGCTGAGAAGTATCAGCACAGGGTCTCATTCAGACACACTCCTGTTTAAATTTCAGTCTTGTTTATTAGCACTTATTAGGCTCCCTGACATTTCTGATTATAAAAATTGATTTTGAAATGCTTACACTTTATTGTATTTGGGCTAAATTATTCAATTTGGAATCAGCCCATATATTGAATTTAGTTTTCAGCAGCTTCCGTCAGATTTTTCAGCCCTTTCAAACAGTAATGTGGAAGAAAAACAGTAAGTTTAGCCATATTAGAAGCAGTATATATTATTAGAAGAAACTGTCATACACTTTGCATCTGGGGGCGATCATTTGAAAACCTTTGGCAGTTTCATATTTTCAGGTAAGCCTGGCTTGTGGTAGACAGTATTTGTGACAGAGATGCAGAGAGGTTATGGGGAGGCAACCTGAAATTTAAGAATAACCTTGGAAATTGGAATGACTGATCAAACAGAAAAAAACAAATATGAGCGTGGAAGTCCTACCATAGAAAGAGAAGGATGATGAGCAGAGGGAAATTAGGGAAAAGGGAGAGATTGGGCTGCTTTCCCTAACGAGGGAGATTGGGGCTGTTGGGAAGGACGCCTGGGATTCTTCAGGAATGGGACAGGTAGACAAGAATGGTGATGGATATAAGTTGAATGTCACAAAAAAAGCAGAAAGTCAGATGAATGGGCACAAAGTAACTGAAATTTTATTCTAACATGTCTGCACATTACACAGAATTGTAAAATTGCAAAAAAGGATTTCAATTCTCAGTTATTTCCTAGATTTTAGTGGGTTTTTCTTTTTTTTTTTTGATGCATGACATAAATACAAAATACAGAATTATGTCATAATTCATGCCCTACTTCATGCATCAGTGCGATTAATTATACTGGATCCGTGACACAGTTTTGAAGAAGTAACAGCTTGAAGAAGTAGTTTCACTGGTGGCAGTAGTAGTTGATGATTCTCTGTGTGCACTGTCAATATAATAAGATATGAAATTCACTTTTCCCATGGATTTTTAAAGGCAAATATAGATTTTTGGAGCTCCAGAATTTCTTCTACCTTTTGAATGTTGCTTTAAGAGTTCCTGTCTCAAATGGAACTGAGGCTTGCTTCATGCTTGAAGGGTCCCTCTCTCTTTCCCTATCTTTTTTCTTCTTAAGAGTAGAAGACAATTGCTAGTAGCATGAAGATTCTAGACTCTTGCACAGAGATGACTGTTCCTATGGAAGCAGATATTAAAAAGAAAAAAGAAAAAAGGCAAAACATTTAAAATAAGTGCTATTATTGTAATGCACTGCTGCTGGGATGCATCAGTCTGTCATAGAGTGATATCTGAGTAGGTGACAATCCTGTAAATATTCCAATATTCCAAGAAAGGAATTTGAGAATTGTTTAGAACAGTGACGTAGGTAATGTGGCACTCCAAAGAAAGCAAATACATTTCAGATGTACACTTTAGGAAAAGATAATCACAAAGAAAATACACTACAATTTTGATATATCTATAAAATTAGTCAGACTTTCTACGTAGGATTATTTTCTGAGGTTTAAATAGTTGCAGCGTGAGTACCAGCCTTCATTTATTTAGGTGAGAGGTTTCTTCAAATGCAGAAAGACGTGAGGGGTGTATTGCTTATAGACCTCAGAGACTCTTTTGGTGGGGTTATCTGTTTATAGCTTCTCAGTTTTATTGGATGCAAACTGGCTTTTCTCCAGTGCCAGGGGGAAATATGTTTTATACATATTTCTGCTTATGCAATTTTTTGCCTAAGCACAACGCACTTTCTTGTAAGTGTAATACCATTTTCCTCGTAATTTCTAAGAGAAGCAAGAAACTTAAAGAGTTGTTTGTCATCTCTATTTGAAGTCAATATTATTTGTCAATCTTAAGCAGCATTTAGGGAAAAAATATTTATTCTTATTTAGTTTGCAAGAGATGAGAGTCCTTTGGCATAATTTGAGCTGAATATCCTTCTCATTGCTTGTGAACATTCTTTCCGCTGTCGTACATTAAATATTATAACTCTACATAGAGTGCTTGAGTGCTCCGGGCCAATTGTGTGAATGCAAATTCTGTATTTCTAACCACTCCTGTTATAATCATCTTGGAAATCGAAATCACACTTGAATGATACCTCATAGTCCAGAAATTTCTCTGAATGCTAGTTCTAAAATACGTGAAGTAGCCAATTAGCATCTGAATCTGTTTTTTTTCCTTCCTTTTAGTACACTGTGGTTTGATTATGTAAAGATAAACAGCTTTACTTTGCTGTGCTTTTATCTTTTTGAAGCAAATGTAGTCTTGCTATCAGGCTGTAGGTTAACTTGGTGTACTGTTCTCACCAGCTGCTTTGTCAGGATGAATAAAGTATGAGGAAAATAAAAAATGTGTTTCAAAATGAATTTGGAATTGCCAAAAGTGAGAGAACTGCTGACAGGGGAGAAATCTTCAGTTTAATTCACGTCACCATATAAAATAAATAAGTTAATCTTTATGTTAGAAATTTAACAACATTTGCTGCTGTAATTGCATGATACCATAAATCATTACCATATTTTGAAAAGTAGCCATTATTTTCCTAATGGCTCCTTCAGCATTATAAATATTTATATTCTTTCCTTATTATTTTTAGAATAGACTTTTATAAAATAGTTTAGAAATGCCTAAGTATATTGCATGCAAGTTATGATCAAGCCTCAAGATTAGGATTACGATCCAAACACCAAGCAATACTTCCCTTTAATGATAATAAGTTATTACTTGCATGTGAATCCATATGGGATAGTAGTGTGATCTGTAGTCAGCTCTGAATTAAGGTGCTTGTCCAGTTAGCTGGTTTTGCTGCAGCCAGGCACAGTCTAAAGTCTTCACTGCCGTCATAGGCAATTGTGGTAAGTTGCTGCACGGTGCTTCCTATATTCAAATACACCTTATATTGGTCTTACTCAGCTCAAGGTTTTTTCTTTTCTAAGCATCTTGTTCAAGTGCTAGAGGGATGGCCCTCCATCACTCCTGTTTTTCCTTCAGCAGTCATTAAGATGTGGCTTTCTGATAATATATTTATTAAGAATATGCAGTTATGAATACACAGTTGTTCTGGGGGCAATCAGTTTAAAAAACAGTAGATCAGTTTGGATAGATCTATGTCTAGATAGATAGATAGATGGTGCTTGGTAACTATTTTTTACTAATACCTGTCAGCATATCACACGTACTTCATCAAAATTGTTTTATAAAACTGGTAGACACTTTCATAGAAGTAGCTTATGTCTTATCTAGATTTCTGTCTTAGTACTGTCTTATAATCAAGGGAAGCC
>JAVCKT010026838.1:5915-17686 GCA_032273925.1 Rhynchotus rufescens | reverse complement strand
AAAGTATAATTTATGATCTGATAGACTGATTGTGTTGTGCTAGGTAAGCATCTTTCTTGCACTCTTTACATCTTGTGCATTTTTGCTGATATTGCTAAAGGATGTGCTCATTCCTGCCAGCTGCTGTAGCACTGGGCCGCAGTGAACATGGAACTGGGCAAAGGCAACCAATTCATTTTGTGTAGGACAGTGAACAGACAGCAGATGGTAAGAAGCTTCAGGCAACACCAAGCTGGGCAGGATTTACCCCACCAAGTTACTGGTGGAAAACTCAGTATCCTGTGGCTAATTCCCATGAGCCAGCCATTCTCCCTGATTGTGTCTTTCCACAGGAAGATGTACTTTGCCTGTTCTAGTTGCAGCTAAGTGAATAAACATGATGTAACATACTGACTGCAGGATTTTACTGATCTATTTATTAGTTCCCCTTTCAAGGGAAGTTATAATGATGTATTTTCACTTAAAGCAATTAAAACATATTTTTAACAGGGGAAATAACTTAGGTTCTAATTACAGAGCATTTATGCTGTACTTTTAATGATTTTCTCTTTAGAAAAATGAACGAGTACCATTTTGCATAAAGTTATTATTTTGCTCCCACAGTATGATGCTGAGTTCTTCCTTATGCCGTTGCACTGCCTAGGTCACCACAACTGTTGCATCGGGAACTAATGTCTTAGACTAAAATGAAAGAAGATGACTAAATATTTACAATTACATCTGTAGGACCTACTTAATTATACTATTTGAGTCTTCATATAAAGACATATAAAAAACAAAGATTGTGTCTTTAAATTAGTTTACACTAAATTAAGAAAAAGATAAATAAGTGGAGCTTTTATTGCTGTTCATGTATTTATAGTTCCTCTGTGCTCTATGCTATAGCAAGAATGAATTTGTGAAACAATTCAGACAAATTATCTCTCCTATGTATTCAACAAGATGCAAAAGAAGATGAGGCAATTCTAGCATTGGCAATAAAAGTAGAATACAAGTAGTCAAGAAAAGCCCCTGTATCTGCTGTGTGATATTTCACCTACTCTGCACAGTGGTGTTCTACAAGGTAATGAGAAAAGCGCACAATGCAAAACAGAAGATGTGGAGCAAGGAAGGCAGAATTTCAGTTCTCAGTATCCAGCAGTGTGAATCCTGCGTTGTGGTCATGGGGGGAGTGGCAGCAGCTGTGGAGTCTGAGATAGCATCAACAGCATAGTTTCATTCCCTTTTTTTCACAGCTGCTGTGTAGACTCTTTAGTAGCAAGTCTATTTGCTGAGGAGTTTTTGGCACATTTCTCCAAGTATATTAAGGAAACTAGGGATACTTTCTGAACACTGAGTCTCTCAGCTGGTATAGAAATTACTGAACATATTGTAGGTGACAAAAGAGAAATCTCACATTAGTATGGTTATCTGGATCAGTCTTCTGTACTGACACCTAACTGAAAGGGAGATCATCTATTATTCTCTCTTTAATTCTCCTGTTACCTTCTATCAACAATACTTGCTAGGTCTCCTGTGAAAGGAACTTACTTAAAAGCAAGAAGGCAAAAAGGATGAGTTGTCCTGCTTTGTAAATGTGAGAAAGAATAGAAAAGCTAAGAGATTATAGATTTAAAACCAAATGATTTAAAGCATTTATGATTTGATAAATTATAGCTGAAAAAGAAGGAAGATAGGAGGGTGAGATGGTAGTGTAGAAGGTAGATTCAATAAGTGGAAAGGTAATTCATACCACAGCTCAGATCTCTTCCAGTCATGTCCCTGCTAGGTCAATGATAGCTCAGAGTTTCACTCCACTTACTTCCAATTGTGAGGTTCCCACAGTCTGATAAAACACAGGTGGCAGATCATTGCCTTCCTGCATTAGTTTATTTTTCTTTATTTCCCATTTTCTCTATTCAACTAGCCAATTCCCTTTCAAGATAGCAGTATTATGAATCAAAGCACCAAAATAGGGTTTTGTGGGATATTAGTTACTCCTGGAGCTGTTTGTGGCTATTAGATGTTGCAAGAAACAACCTTGTAAAAGGCCCTGTAAAAGGCTATTGAGAATTTGTTGGTGTGAGTAGAAAGGGTTACAGAACTTGTTGGGAATAAACTCATGTGTACATTTGTGAAGGTACGCAGGTTAGAGTAGCAATTTATGGAGGGAAGAAGGGAAATAATGAGGCAATGAGTTTTCTTGAACGGTTACATCTTTTGAGTCACTCAAGTTTCGGTGTGGTGACTCCTGCATTGATAATAAGAATGTCGGAAAAGCAATGAAATTTCAACATCAAGTCTTCATTACATAGCTTACTGAAATCAAGAGGAAACATTGATTTGATCGTGTGGCCTGTCATAGAGACTGTCATCAAAATCACTGCTCCTCTAGTAGTAGACCTTTGAGCAATCTGATTTGTTCAGTGCTGCTTTTCAAACATGGCAAAGGAGACAAAATGGCTTAACAGAAATAAATATCTTAATATAAAAGCTCATATACTGCAGATATACAGATATATACATATATATCAATTATTCTATAAAAAGTTATATCCAATATAAGCAAAAAGCAAGTTGTCCCAAAAAGGGTAAAAGATAATAATTTTGAACTATTCCAGACATGTAGTAAATGTTTTAATACAACTATCAAAATAATGTGATCAAAACATCAAAAACTTTTTAACAAGAAATGAAATGTATAGTGTAAAAAAAAAAGCACACATTGTGCTTTTATACTTTCAAATTAAAAAATTCCAGTTCCAGTGCTTGAAATCTAATTTCCATTCAGATCTGTTCCCGAGTCTGACATCTGCATCCATTTTTTTGAACTGTGGTGTTTTTGGACAGAAAAGAGGAGGCTGGAAAGTTATGCAATTCTGAGACAAAAATAGATTAAAAAAAAACCTCTAAAAATTATATATTCTTACTCTAACAAAACAAGACTAAACTGCTGCTCTTTAGAAAGCCATAATCCACAGATGTTACAGTCAAATTATTCATAAATTATACAGAAAAGGCCACAACAATGCTTATAAGACACTCAATTTCATTTTTTGACTCCAGTTTTTCATTTAAATTAACAGCACTTCTGGGGATGGCTTGTCTGGAAGCATAAAGTTGAGTTTCAGTCATTTTACAGTCCTAAAAAAGTAAAACACAGCCGTCCTAAGCTACTTCTTCCCCCAAACCGATAATTTTTATTGCTGGGAAAAAGGTACCAATCAAAATATAGGGAACTGGGATGGTATGAGTTTGGAAAAGGAGACTAAGGTTAGCTTGGTAAAAGCTTCCTGTATTGTTGCTTTTATACTGTCTAAACAGCAGAACTTGATAGAAAGCTGCTTTGATACCTTTCAACTGCTTGCCTTTGCTTGACAGCCCTGCTTCCAGGATCTACACATGGCAAAATCCCCTTTGGCTCTGGGGTGATTCAGTGCAACCTCACTGAAGTCTAGCAATAAAGCAAATAAAGGGCACAACTGAGAAAAAAAAAGCTGTGTTGTTCTTCTTCAGAAATTATTTGCAGAAAAATAGTTACATTTTAACTGAGAGCCAAATTTATCTGTATTTTAAGGTTACATTTGTACATTAATTCACATATTCATAGGATTGAGGTTAGCTAGTTTAACACCCCTAACTGCAGCTATTAACTTCTCTTGACCTTAAAGACAATCATATCAAACTTGTGCTCTTCACAGTTTGCAAGAATCCTCTGTGACAGTAATGAAAGAGATACTAAAATAGGTTTCTTAATTTAAGCACTCTGCTATAAAACACATTGTCTCATGACATTTCTAAGAAATTCTAATTTCTGACAACATCTTAGAGAGTGATGCCTTAAAAATTAGTAACCTAAGTCAGTAAAACTTGCAAGTGCCATTTTTTTTCTCTTTTTTCTTTTTTAAGAAAATATACCTTGTTTACATTGTGTATTTTCCAATTGGTGAACTTATAAACTATTTAAATTTTGTTTTCTTCTGGACTGTCATTTTGAGGAGATGCATTTCGCACGACAAGGTGTATATACATGCAAAGATTATTAATTGTGGTTGTATTTTTACACCCACACCCACTTACATAAATGACTTGCATCTCTGAAGGAAAAGTATAGTGTTATAAAGAATAGTGACAATTAAAATGATTTTACAGCATAAAAGTTTAAATCAGCTAAGTATGTGTCATATTTTGTTACTGTGTTAGTTTATGGATTGCTGCAAGATTGAGAAGTGGGGGGTTACTTTGTCTTTCTTTTCCAAAAAAAAGAAAAATCAGTTATTGTTTTTCTGTGCCAAATTAACCTGGTGTTTTATTTGAAAATGTGAGCTAGGGAGAAAAAGGAGTGATGCAAGGAACTATTAACTGCTATTCTTGTGAAATAATCCCATTTTTAAGTAGAAAACTGGAGTGCAAGACTATTATATAGCCCTAAGCAAAAATCACTCTTTGGGTGCAAGGGTTCTCCATCTCTTCAATTTTAATTGAAAGCTTTTAAAAAAGTATAATTATAATTATATATTATAATTTCTGGATGATGAAGAGCTCTGAAAGACAGATTGAGTGTCCATGAACTGTGACTGGCAAGTTCTGTTGGAAGAACCATATTGGTTTTTCCAAGGAAGTCATGAGTTGGGAAAAGGCTGCTACTGCTGTGTAGGAAGAGTTTGTTCACAAAAGCAACTGTAGTTCTGATCTGTGTATGTCTGCTTAGACCTGTTCGGATAAATTTGGCCATCCATCTTCATGACAATATGCTGACGTCAAACTTGACCAAGTTTTGCAGAACAAACTATTGCTCCATTCCCTGCCTGCTTCTGAATGTGCTCATTGGGAATATTGCTTTCACTCTGTTTTGAAATGCAGACAATGAAATAGCAAGCCTCCTCCACTCCAGGAAAGACTGGAGAAGTTCAAAATAAGACTTGGAAAAGATTTAGTGAACATCTTTCTTCAAAGATTAAGTTTAGAAAAAAATGGAAAATGTCAGAAAACTCCTGCCCCCACTGCCTCTGCCATTGAAATGCCTTACTAAGTTCTTTTTTTTAAGACTTCAGACATAAAAATAGCAACACCTAAATCTGAAAATACTGTAAACATTTCCCCCCCCCCCAAAAAAAAATGTTACTTTAGAATATTTCTAAAGGAGAATTAACTTTGCTAATATTCTAAGAAGAGGAGACTTCAGCTATGTAGGCAACATGGAAAATGAAGAGAATTCTACATTGCATTGCATAGGGTATCTCCTGGAATGTATTCTGTGAGACAATTACTAATATTAATAACACTGCTTAATTGCCATGCTGCTAATAACAAAAGAATGCAGACTATTCATAGTAGAGAAGAAACTATGTCATACAGAGCAATAGAAATAGCAGCAATAATGGAAGTAATAGTAGAGAAATGCAAAATTCTGTAAAAGTCAGAATTATTCATTGTAAAGACAGCTGATAGATGTTTCCATTGTGAGTCAGCTACATTTATCAAACATTTTTATTCATTTACCAAGTTGTAGAGCTTAAATCCATCATAAACTAAGACTGAAGTAATTTAAGGTGATTATTGAAAGATGTTTAAAGTCCAGCAGGGTAGACAGGTAGACTTAAAAAGACCTGAGGGAAAACAATAGGAAGCAGGGGGTTATTAATTCGAAAGGCTGAAGAGTTGAAAGAGAAATTACACACTATGTGCTGTCTAAAAGGAATAAAATTGGATCCTTCTAAATAGAAGTAGAACAAAAGGCTCTGTCATCAAAAGATAAGTTGGTGCAGGGTCTTCAGCGACTGAGTGTCGCAGTGGCTGTCTTGCTGTGAGCTGATGCTGTGAGTTCACTGATGAATGTTAAACTGAACTACCATGACTACATGGAACTGCAGCTCTTCCTCGCAGTTTCGTTACTAATCTATGCACTAAGAAGACACTAAACTATTGCAAGCTAACTAACAAGATGAAAGAAGGGGTGGCTTTGAGTTAAAGGTGAAATTTCTTCTTGCAGTTGTTAGTTGCAAGAATTAAAATTTTCATGGGGACAAGACTCATGAATTAAATAATAACATTAAAAAAAAAAAAAAAAAAAGCTCTCATAACTAAAGCACTCCCAAGAAAGATAGATGTGCTGGAGCTGCTGCTGAGTGCAGCGCCTATGAAAATGGAGTTACAAATGTGAATTGTCCAATATGTATGTAGTATATATATTTTCCTGTTATCCCTTGGGAAGGGATTTAGTTCAATCGCTGTGTGTCAGTATCATGATGACAACAAGAAAAACTGTCGTGCTGCAGATCTCTCCTTGGATATAAATAGTGTGATGAGTGAAGAAGGTGTCTAAAAGGTAGTAGGCATCTACTGCATGACTGATTTCAACTGAAGGAGACAGGGCGCAATGACTTGGGCAGTTCCTCACATTCATCTATGCCAACCTCTATATTTAGACTGATATAAAAGCTAGGCTACTTTAAGTGCAGGTTTTAAGATGATAAGCGAGTGTATGTATCAGTTGTTGCTCTTCCTACACAAATAACGTTTTAGTAGCCAACTTTCATTTCTTGCTAATAAGATGAATTGCTAGGATTGATTTCCAAGATACTGGAAATGTGTTGTGCAATTTAGAATGCTATTTATGGTATAAGATCTATTGGTGTGTGACCAGAAAATAAATTGATTAGGATGCAGAGGCTGAAGTTTACCTACTGCTGTCAATATGTGTTAACTGACTAGGCAGATGATATGTATGGATGGTGTAAATATAAACACAACCTCAGTTAAACTCTGACTTTTTCTTAGTGTTTGCATCTTATGCCTGAGATTGTGGGTATATTTATTTTACCCAATTCTTTGTTTCTTCATAAAGCCCCAAATCAGAAACTTTTACTCTAAGACATGTAAAATATTTTGGGGATTTGAGCAGGTAAGAGGGCTGAGCAGGGAGAGATTTATTTCTTCATGACTTCATTGTGAAACAACTAGATTAATAAAACACCATTTCTCTGGACCTTTATGATAATGCTTGTGGTGAGACAGTCAAGTGATACCAAATAAATAGAAAAGCTGAGTGAGATATATGATTGCATGGAGGCATGATAAAGCCAGCTTAATAAAAAACGAGTTTATTATGAAATGCAATGACTCAGTTTGGGCTGTAGTCTTTCTCTTACTTTCACCTGTCTTGTCAGTAGATTTGGCATCAAATAAGATGTCCAAGATGACTCCAGTTCTCACTATCTATGAAGAAATGCTTATAATAAATGTCTTATTTCATTCTTCTAATACCAAAGTAAAAAAAGCAAAACATTTAATCCATTCTCTGGCAGTCTCTGTATTTATCATACAGATTTTGGCAGCATTTTTACTTGATAGTACATGATACATTCTTATTCACTGTAGCTATTAATAAAGCTACAGTAATTATTTTATTAATCCCACTAAATATTTTCCATACAATCTGCAAATTTTGTTTTGTAAGCATAGTTTTCTCCTGACCTTTTGCATGGAATGATTGCTTAATAAGAAAGCTGTTTTGCTCTGTTTTTTTGAATAAACAGATTGCTCAAGTTGCACCAGGGGATGTTCAGGTTAGACATTAGGAAGAATTTCTACACAGAAAGAAAGAGTAGTGAGGCACTGGAACAGGCTGCCCAGGGGAGTGGTGGAGTTACCATCTCTGGCAGTGTTCAAGAAACGTGTAGATGAGGAGCTTAGGGACATGGTTGAGCAGGCATGGTGTTAAGGGGCTTAAGGATCTTGAATGTCTTTTCTAACCATGTTGATTCTATAATTCTATAATTCTGTTCTTTAAGGCTCCTCCATTTCTTCAGTTCAGTCCTAGGCAGCCCCATATCTTTAACTGTGCTTGAGTAACTGAACTGAAGAGTCCAAAGCAAGACCTAGCCAAATGCCAAAAGCAAGCTGAAAGTTCGAGGAATTCTTGTGGATGAATCGAGGTTGTGTTGATTTTTAGGAAACAAATTTACAATACAACTTCAGGTCTTGCAGCTGAGATGATCGCAGCAGTTGCAGCAACAGGGCTGCTTTCTGCCCTTGCACCTGTGTGCGCTTTAATGACTCAAGTAATATTGATGTGGGATGGTAGATGTTTGAACAGTGTATGACAGGATGTCTGTTAAACTTAATTTAAAATGCTGTAATACTTTTGTGCTTCTGTCCTTTTCTCTCAGGAGGCACAGGAATCAAGATGTTTTGTATTTCCATGCAGCTGAAGATCATATGGGAGAATATAACGTCAGCTGGGCAAAATAATCATTTTCTTCTCCCCACTGATTGTGGCTGTAGAAGTTGAGCTTGTAAAGGCTTAGCTCCTACAGATTCTTCTAAAACGGGCTATAATCAGAGGAAGTGATTGCAGGATTCCTTTTATTTTCCTACATTAATAATGGCAGTCTTTTCTCTAGGCAAGAAATTTGCAGCTAATCTCTGATGCCCATAAGTGTTGCTTTTTTGGGCCTGAACTGAAGCATGCTGAAGTGCTGGGACATGGCTTCCCTGGTCATGTTTGGGTAAACCCAAGGTGAATCCGCAACAGTTCCAGTGCAGAACTTTTTTTGAGGTCCAGCCCATGTGCAGAGCAATGAATTTGGAGTCGCCCTCTGCAAAGTCTGAATATGATGTGAGACCATCTGCTTTTACTCTCTTTCATTTTGCTGGGCTTGTAACAGAATGATTTGTGTTGCCCCATGCTAGCACATTCTCCCACAGCACGTCCTGGCTACGAATGCACCACACCAGCTACACTGGAGATCTTACTACATGCTTCTTTCTTTTGAAAGCTTCTTTCTGCTTCTAACAAATATTGCCACAAATCTGATCATAACCAACGTTGCTAGTTACCAAGTGCTAACAATGGTAGTATTTTCTTACAAGCTCTCTTGGTTTTGCTGTAGAAGTGTTTGTTTTCTCATCTTATTCTTCCTTTGAATTACTTCTTTATTCAGTGCCAAGCTGATGGCATTGTAAGAGCAGATCGGTACACCCTTAAGAAGAGACTTCTAGGAAATACTGCAAAATAAGTAGTAGAAGAATGTAAGAAATGAAATCATTTATATCTTTCTGCCTGCATACATCTTCCTCTTAAACTCTTGTGACTTACAGCATTATGCATAAGGCAGCTGATCAAATGCCAAGAGAAGGCACTGATACTAGATATGCTCTCTTGATCATTGTAGGGTCCTGCAATAGTCTTACTGCTTCATATTGCAGTATACCTCTTATATAAATGTTCTCTATAAAATCTACACCAGACCTATCTGGATATCCTAAAAGGAGAGTTAGAGCATGCATATTGCATACCTTGAAGCATGTAAGGGTCAAATGACCAAATATTTATTTAGGAGTGGCACCTATGGATTGCAATTAGCTCTCATGCAGCATGATTAATTTTGCAAGATATTCTAGATATATGTTCCAAATCTCAGTGTATGCTTGTAAGCCTCTAGACTGAACATATAAAGATTACCTTTTTTTTTTTTTGGTGCTTCATTAGGTTAGAGTAGATATTTATGATTACTGTTCTGTTCAGAACCTTTGTTTTAAGATTTCTTATTGAAAAGATTTGATTATGTAACAGTTATATTAATAAATTCCCATCTTCAAAACTTACAGTACTTAGGATCTCAGTATAATATCATGATCTTTCAATGTGTGTTATTTTTGATTATCTGTAAGGGTTTGAATTTTGAATTATAGAGACTAAAAGACAAAAACTACCTCAGTAAGCATAACTTGTCTGGTTCTCATGATTAGTTTTTTTTTGTATGTATGTGTGTTAAAGAAAGAGCCTTGGTTGTTTTTCTTTATGAAGCAAATCAATGAATAGCTACATATACAAAATATAAAAAAAATGGCATTTTGAACATATAAATTCATATACAGAAGAATCAAAAAGTAAGTAATACTGAGGTGGTATTTCTTTTACTTCAATATGTAATCATATGATTATAAATTAATGAAGGGAATAACTTTTATTCCATAGCTATTATTTGGGGAATACTGAATCTATCTATTTCATGCTCATATATCATTTTAATGCTTATTTGTCACTAATAAAAGGAAAAACTTGTAAAAAGTGGAAAAACTTGATATTTCCACCCAGAAAGAGGTTTTAAATGATTGAAGAGAAACAGATCTGTTCAGTATTAGAATATAATGAAACAGTGTAAGTTCTTTCTCTGTAAGTACGCTAAGTTCTTCTGATCATTATTTTTTAACTTTTTTAATCTATGAAGTGATTAGAAAAGGATTATTCTCATCCTCAAAAAAAAAAAAAAAACTTTAAATTATTGTTGCCTGAACTGAGAATAGCCAAAAAAAATGGCTACTACAGCTGTCTTTTTTGAATTAATTGTAACATCAATATAAGCATAAAGAATAAATTCTGCTGATTTAGAGGCTGCTATGATGTCTGAGCGTATTATTTAGACAAATCCTCCTTTGGACAGGCAATCCACAGCAGAATAAAATAATGCTGAGTTTTTAAGCTGGGGTTGCCTAAGGATTAATAAGCATAGGCCACTACTCATAAGAATTCATGCAAATCTCTCCACATATTTGTCCTTATTTTCTGTGTATAAAAACACTATCTGAACAGTGTAACTAAAGATTCCAAAGCTGAAATTGTTTATACACACAGCAGTTTCGTTAACATAGGAATAGTTAGAATACTACCACTACATACTTTCACAGAACTCTCTAATAATAAAATAAATCTTTCTGTGGATAACATATATAGTTGGTGATCGTAACACCATAAATCATAATATATTTTAAATGTGTATAAATCTAGAATGGTGTGTTATTGCAGCAGAAGAATTGGGGCATGCGTGCATGCGCACTCTTGAACTGGGTAAAATGTCCCTAGTCATCTCTCTCTATCCATCCTAATTCTCTCTGACTGCAATCAAGTCCACAAGGTCTGATGTAATCTGCAATGAAACAGTTTGCAGCAGATGTTTCTGTAATTCTGTTCCTAGCTGCAAATGCCAACATGTTCACAATCTGAGGGAGGCGGGAAGGAAAACAAGACAAAACCACAAAAAATAATTTAAAAAACGCTTTTAAAACCTCAGGATTTGAACTGTGACACTGAAATTATCTAAGGCATAGCTGTCTTCTCTAACCTTGCAGAAGGTTATAGGGCAAGATTGCTAAAGTAGAACCTTCCTTCCTAATTAGGAGGATGAGATGAAGATCAAGAGAAAGTGCAAGGATACTGTATGTGATGAGCCCATCCCTGTTTGATACTGTTCATAACATACATTCAGACACTTGGTGTTTATTAACAACAGTTAATATTAAAGGCAACAGTGATCATTTTTGGGCCATGGTGGTGAACTTCTGGTCCTGACTTCGCAGTTCAAACATTTCTGCTCTTACTGTAGCCTCTTTGTGATGGTCATGTTGCTGAAGTTTGAAGAAAATGTGTTGAAATGGAGAGGGGCAGAAGCAGAATCTCCTGGTCCTGAGTGCGGCGGCGGGGTGGCTTTTATCTCCACTAATTTTATTGAGTGACACGGATGGGGCAAATACCACCAGAGAAATGGGTGAATTCGTGGGGAGCAGCATCCCCGCGCTAGCGTGTGGATTTGGGGTCACGCTGCCTGAAAGCAGCTTTGTCTCCCAGTTGGTGGATTTGCCACCCAAAATGTACCTGATGGGTGGAGCGGAGCAGTCGTGCTAGATCGTTTTAAAGAACTGTATTTCAAAGGGAAGGGAAGGGAAGGGAAGGGAAGGGAAGGGCAGGGAAGGGAAGGGAAGGGAAGTGAAGGGAAGGGAAGGTGAGTGAA
>JAVCKT010026837.1:0-13879 GCA_032273925.1 Rhynchotus rufescens | reverse complement strand
GAAAAAGAGAACTTGAGTGGTGGTAGTGACAGGGAGTAGTTCTGACAAGCTCTGTGTAATGAAGCTTGGCTCTTGTTATTCCCCATCGATAACAGAAGCCTCTGAGAGCCTGCAGAAGTAAATTGCTGGTAGGTAGACATGTGGGTGAATGGTTTCAGATTGCACGAACAGATGCCATTCTGAAAATTAATTATTTAAAAATTAATTTAAAAATCTTTCTAATTTAATTACTGAGTGAGGGAGAGCACCTAGCTTGATTAGCCGAAGTCTGGATTCAGACAGCTAAACCAGTCTGATGTTTCACTGCTGAACACCTTCCCAGATGCGATGAACAGCACACAAGTCATCCAGGAGTGACAGGGATAGGAAATACACTCAGTAACGCAGCATGGCACCACGTAACTGAGCCTAGCACTGACTACCAATGTAATATTTGCAGTCATCTTGTTGAAGGTGTTTCAGGTTGGCTCCCTGACTGTAAGGAAACCCCCACTCCAGTGAGCCGGCGCGATGCTCTCCTTCATTCTGGGCCGCTGGCCCAGAGCTTGCAGGTGCCACTGAACAGCAGTTAAGCTGAAAATCCGAATAAGATTGGGTGCCTCACTGCTATGGGAGCTCCTGAGATGGGACAAGTTGGAGAGTCCCAAGGGGGAAAGTTTGGCTTTTTGTTTTTCCAAGCTACCCCTGAAGAGAAGGTGGTGCTTAGAAGCATCAAAGTTGATTCCTTTTATACCCCTCGTGCTTTGGGCACATGGGTAAGGGAAGCCCTTGCTGACAGGCGGCACAGTTTGGGCTTTTTATAGACTTTATATTAATTACAGATAATGATGTGGAGGAATAGTTCTGGCTGTGGTGGTGTGCTCTGTCTGAGAACCACGTGGCCACAGGAAGCTCTGCCGTAGCAGCTGCTGAACGGCTGAGCTGGCTCCGAACCTTGGCAGCTGTAGAGAGCTCGAGCCTCGCACGGCTCCTTCCCTGAAACACCAGTGGCCCCCGTGGCCCCCTTGCCTAATGGCAACCGTATCCCTGTTAACTGGAAAATGCAACACGAGTCCCCTGTGCAGCGTGGTGAGGAGCTCAGCCTTCCATCTTACTGCATCTGGTCAAGAATGAGGGTTTTCCTTGACCTGGAGGAGACCTCTTGGTCATTTCCATGTGGTTTTGATGCACAGATTTACGGCTGACCTCCTTGTGTGCTGCCTTGTAGCCACCTTCCTGTTGGTCTGGCTTCCAGGGCCTCACATCTGTCCTTTACAAATGCGTCGGTACCTCTTGTGTTAAGCTGATTTTCAAAGAGGGACTTTAGCCTTACAGACTGCGCTTAAGGGGACCTTGCTCTCCACTTTGGACCTTAAGATAACGCTTATAAAGTATACATTAGTGTGACATACTCAGTACCCCAGAATGTCCTTTACACTGTTCACTGTCAAGCTTGATTGTCTTTACCTCCAAGCACTTTCTGAAATGTGAGATAACTGAAATAAGTGTCTGTGCATATATTTATATGTATATTAACATCTTCCTTACAGGCTGCAAATCTGAGAGTTTTCTATAGGAGCTTTTTTTAATTTCTGCATTTCATGAATTTAATACTGGACTTAAAATGCCCTTATTTTTGACTGCTTTTATTCAGAAGAGTTGTTGCCTTTCCTGTAATTCTTACAACAAGAAGCATATGACTTAAGGCAGATGTGTGACTTCCTTTTTTTACCAGCTACTCGAGAAACACTGAAAGTGCTACAGCATTTAATAGTGGTGCTATTTATGTATTTATTTATTATGTATTTATTTATGTAGCTTCATGTTTATTTGATGGGAAATTTAGAGTAAGATTTGTTATCCGAAAAAAGCAAGAATTTTCCCACAATGTAACTTGAGATTCAATTGGACTTTAATATTGTGGCCACGTATAAAATGAGGTTCCATTTGGATTCGCTGGTTTAGAAACAAAGAACGAAACCAAACTGCCTTGCAGAACCCCAGGCCTGCTTTGCATGCTGTGAGGAGAATTGACTGTCCTCATGCGTCTGGCTCTTGCAGAAGATGCTGCAAAGGTGATTTGCAAGTCAGCTTTTAAAGTAAGCAGAGTGGTACCGAAATCCTCTTCCCAAGAGCTCGTGTGTGCTCTGCGGGCTTCAAAGGCTGGACAGACTGATTCGTGCAAGGTCAAGAGCAAGTAGCAGCCAGAGCTGCCTGCCCGGGTCTCTCTGGAGTAGTAACAGTTAATTCTGCCAGGCAGAGGGGTGCTTTGTGAAGTGCTTGTTTTGAAGTAAGCTGTAAAATGAGCTTCCGTGTTTGCAGTTCTGAGGGCTTTTCCTTTCCCCGATAGATGCACCAGCAAGGAATCCTGAAAACAGATGACCTCATCACTCGATTTTTTCGTCTTTGCACTGAAATGTGTGTGGAAATCAGCTATCGGGCTCAAGCCGAGCAACAGCATAACCCTGCTGCCAACCCCACGATGATCCGAGCCAAGTGCTACCACAATCTGGATGCCTTTGTGCGACTTATTGCGCTGCTAGTGAAGCACTCGGGGGAGGCAACCAACACCGTTACGAAGATCAACCTCCTGAACAAGGTTAGGAATTGAAGGCGTTGTGTTTTACGTGCATAGCCGGGTGCATCTCTGTTCGTCTTTGTGGAATAGAAACCTTAATGCAGGTTACAGCTAAAACATCATATAAGGGCTTGAATATAAAGGTCCTTGAGTATAAACTGAGTGTCGGTCTTGGTTTGGTGAGAGCTTATAGCATTAGTTTCTGGCCTGCCAGAAAGGGAGATCCAAGTGTGGTGATGGGATTTGATGCAGGCTAGAATCTGAATTTACAGTCAACCATTTTCCAGTTGACAAAACTTCTGGTTCGTGCTCGAAGCTACCACGTTTTTTTTCTTTGGCTAAAATGTTATCTCTGGTCAGATTTGCGGAGTAATTCTTGCATATTTCAATGCGTTCATTCCTTTAGGTTCTTGGGATTGTGGTGGGAGTCCTTCTGCAGGACCACGATGTCCGGCAGAGTGAGTTTCAGCAGCTTCCTTACCATCGCATATTCATCATGTTGCTGTTGGAATTAAATGCTCCCGAGCATGTGCTGGAGACCATCAATTTCCAGACCCTCACAGCCTTCTGGTGCGTATCTGAGATTGGCCCCCAGGGTCAGCTTTTCCTGGGAGGATCATGAGTTTTTGCCTAAAAGCTCTCTGACTGTTCACGGTGGCTTAATTACATGTAGAATAACTGCTTCTGATGTACATTGTCCACTTGCTTGTGTTGAAAAAGTTCACTGGTGAAAACAAGATGCTGAATTGCCTCGCTTCTAGGGCTGTGTATGTTTTGCCTCGGTATTATGGGAAGCAGTCTTATTGCTGTGCACTTTTAACTTGCTCTAACTTTTCTTTCAGTAACACATTTCACATCCTGAGGCCTACAAAAGCTCCAGGCTTTGTTTATGCCTGGTTGGAACTCATCTCCCATCGGATATTTATTGCAAGAATGCTGGCACATACACCACAGCAAAAGGTGTGGCTGCAGTTTATCTTTCCTAAATTAGAGAGAAAAGAAAAAAATGCTCTCACAGAAGCGGCGTGCTTTGGTGTGATGCTGTTTCCCATCTCTCGACATGCACTAGTTGCATGGCTGTCCTGTTGTGTTGCCTTCCACGTTCACAGTAACCTAACTGCATGGAGAAGAGGTTAATAAGCACGTTGTTGTCAGTTGTGGAGCTATAGTGTGGGCTGAGTCACCATCACCTCAGCATGGCCTGCGTAATGTTCTGAAAGCACCTATAGCACCTACAGCGATGTGCAGCTGAAACCCTTGAAACTGGAGCTGTGCTGATACAGCAAGTAGTAGAATTTAACTCTTGGTATCTTCAGATGAAGACTATTCTAGTGAGAGTGTTGAACTTGAAAGCTCTTCCTTACGTATTGTTCACCTGTTGTGTTTTTTCCTTCATGACAGGGTTGGCCTATGTACGCCCAGTTACTGATTGATCTTTTCAAGTACTTGGCTCCTTTTCTTAGAAATGTGGAACTCACCAAACCTATGCAAATTCTTTACAAGGTAAAAAAAAAAAAAAAGTACATGTGATCTAACAAATACTATTTCTAGCTAGCAGAACTCCTCTAATAGAAGTGGGTTGAAGAGACAAAACTTACTCTGAATAGTAGAATTAAATGCAAATGCATCAGACAGAGACAGACTCTACCTTACTAGATGGATTTCTTCACTTTAGTCTTAATCCTGTTACAAGGGAGGATATCTCCCTAAGTCCTTGGATAGTTTCAGCAGGAACGGTCACAAGTGTCTTTATTTTACAGCGCCTGTGGTATTTTTTCCTCTCCTTTGCAGGGTACCTTGCGAGTGTTGCTGGTCTTGTTGCATGATTTCCCAGAGTTTCTTTGTGACTACCACTATGGGTTCTGTGATGTGATCCCCCCTAACTGTATCCAGCTAAGGAACCTTATCCTGAGTGCCTTCCCACGGAACATGCGGCTTCCAGATCCTTTCACCCCCAATCTGAAGGTAGGACTTCTGTGAGACTGGTAACAGGAGAGATTGACCATTTGGAATCCAGGCTCCTGCGTAGCGGGGAGAGACCTGAGGGTGTTAATGTAACCTGACAAAAATCTTTGGGCACCTACCAGTCTCATAATGGGGGCATGGCTGCTGCAGGGAGAACTTTCTCAGGCTTCTCTAACATTGTCCTATAGTTTCTAATTGAATGAACTGTGCTGGGTTACAGGAGTGAGGCTGTAATACTCAGTTCTTATTAAGGCTGAGGGCAATTGTTCTTGGCTTGTGCAGGTGTTTGTAAAACTGCCAAGCTGTGAGGTTAGATGGGGAGGTGGTGACTGAACTCCCCTATGGCTTCTCTCTTGAAGTCCCTATTTTTTACCCTTATTTTTGGGGATGGTAATTACCTACCACACTGCACATAAACTCTTCTCCTCTTTTGAAAGATGAAGAAAAAGGTGGTGTTCCCTCTTTACTGCTGGTAGGAAAAAGCTCTTTGCAACAGTAGTTAATGTAATATCACTTACAGATCTGCTTTTGCACTTTTGCTCCTTTAAGATCACCCGTTACTCATTATTTAGTTGAGTGGATTTTCTCTTGACAGGTGGATATGCTGAGTGAGATTAATATTGCTCCGCGCATCCTTACCAATTTCACTGGAGTGATGCCACCTCAGTTCAAGAAAGATTTGGATTCCTATCTCAAAACACGTTCTCCTGTCACTTTCTTGTCTGATCTGCGCAGCAACCTGCAGGTGAGTGGCTGGTTTCTGAGGGTGCCAAATACAGATAGTCAGAGACAAATGGTCTTGTTGACTGAGTCACCCTCCTTTCTTGCAGGAAGTATGTGGGTGGGAAGTAGGCACACATTCTGGACAGTAGGAAAGACTGTGAAAATGTACCCTTCTTTGAAACACACCCTTTTGCACTCCTTACTGCAAGCAGAAGCTAGCAGGTCTTTCAGTGCTTTACTGGTACCTTTGGGTATTTAGCCAGTGTTTCAAAATGGCAAAAGCCACATTGAATGTACAGGCTAAAGATGTTGCCTTCTGCACAGTCAAGATGTCTGAATGCAGTGTTCCACAAGTACCACAGAATGATCATAAACCATTAAAGCTGTTCTTGTCCTTGCTGTTAGGTGTCCAACGAACCTGGCAACCGCTACAACATCCAACTGATCAATGCCCTGGTGCTCTACGTCGGTACTCAAGCTATTGCGCACATCCACAACAAAGGCAGCACGCCCTCCATGAGCACCATCACCCACTCGGCTCACATGGACATCTTCCAGAACTTGGCTGTAGATCTGGACACTGAAGGTGAGCGGGAAGCCCTTCTAGGACATGCGGAAACGCTTCTGGGGCATGGAGTGTTTAAATCACTTGTTTAATATATTGCAGATTGTTTGAGCTGTGAAGAAGTACAGATGTTTTACCTAGCGAATCCGTATTAAGTAATGCTGTATTAGGATATTAAACTCAAATACAGGAGAAAAACTAAAACCGAATATGCAAGATATGCAAGAAAATGAGACATGATTTAATGAAATCAGAATCAACTTGCCAAATGTTTTTTTCATACCTTGTTGTTTCCACTTTTGTGTAGCTGTGTAGACCAGAACCTTAAGCAGTGCTACTTGTTTCTTTATTTCTACTTGGCCTATTAAGGGCAACCATATGGACTGTGCTCTTTCCCCTCTGCAGGTCGGTACCTCTTCTTGAACGCAATTGCCAACCAGCTGCGCTATCCCAACAGTCACACCCACTACTTCAGCTGCACCATGCTCTACCTGTTTGCTGAGGCCAACACCGAGGCTATCCAGGAGCAGATCACTAGGTGAGAGGGGAAAGGCATCGACCTTGAGTGCGTTCAGCTTCTCTTGTTCTTCCCTGTGTAATGTGGGCCTTGAGCTCTTAACTGTTTTTGCTTTTGAACTTCAGGGTTCTCTTGGAACGACTCATTGTAAATAGGCCTCATCCCTGGGGTCTCCTTATTACCTTCATCGAGCTGATAAAAAATCCAGCGTTTAAGTTCTGGAACCATGAATTTGTCCACTGTGCTCCAGAGATTGAAAAGTGAGTATAATTTAACTGCTAAATCGCTAAAACAGTACATCTGAAACGGATTGAGTCATACCTTGGGTCTTTAGAGCTTCATAACAGAGGCACCAATCGCCTCTGAGATCACTCAGAATGCTGAGTGATTACTTAAAGTCTAGGAGCTGGCTACTATTTCCTCTCTGTCCACTTGGCAATATGTATATTTTGGTCCCATATGACTTGCTTTTGTGGTATTATTTTATGAAAGTTGGTGCTTGCCCTTGCACATGAGAGGATGGCTTTGGAAAATCCGAGGCAGAGCTGTTACCTTACAGCACTGACTGCACAGCCAGGTGGCCTTAACAGTGCCCTTGCTTCACAGCAGCATCCGATAGAACCACCTTTGTCCTTCAGGAAGTCACCTGTCTGTTGCAGCAAAGCTGAAATTTTAGTGGGAGAGCTTTGGTGAAGCTTTTAGGCATCTCCATGCTCCCTCCCAGGGACTGAACCAAAGCTGGTGCACTCCTGCAATGCAGCATCCCAGCAAGGAGCCTAGGCTGGGCCCTGCGCCCAGCGCAGGCCTTGCTAATTCCTGTGTGTTTGGGAGTGGGACCCCCCACAGCTCCTGGGCCGATCCAGCGCCCCTAATGCCTCTTTGCCTCTGTGTTCAGGTTGTTCCAGTCGGTTGCGCAGTGCTGCATGGGGCAGAAGCAAGCCCAGCAAGTCATGGAAGGCACCGGCGCCAGTTAGAGGGGCCGCATCTTGCACGGCGGGTGTGCCAGCCTGGAGCTGCCATCCCAGCGACTGGCAGAGGAATCCGTAAGGCTCTTCCTGACCTTCCCGATTGGGTCCCTGCAGCAGACCTTGGGTGAAAGTCTGTGTGGGCACGTTCCAAAGTTTGAAACAAAAAAAAAAAAAAATTTTTTTTGACTTTTGGCCAAAATTCAGAAGATGCTGTGAATATCATTTTGAACTAGTGTAAATACAAGGAACAGAAACGTTTGTCTGGACTTTTGGGTTTGTGCAAACTGTGTAAAGGCAGGTGGGTAACTGGTGCCTGTCCAGCTTGTAATAAAGGGGCAGCTGCTGATGCCAAGCACTTGTCTGGGGCAGACCTCCTTGTCCTGACATTCCCAGACTCCCAAAGAATATTGAAAAGCCAGTTATAATATTATGTAACTTATTTTTTCTTTATGTGGATGGGGGACCTTTAAATCACTAAGTTGTTTTACAAAAAAAAGAAAAAAAGTGGATGTGTTTGGAATACGGGAATAGGATGGAATAGGGAGGGGGTGAGGGAGGGATTTAGGTCCTCCCCACCTGCAGTGCAGACAGACGGCGATGGGGGCAGCAGTCAGAGAAAGCCTCATTCTGTTGGAGAAGATTCACCTCACGCCCTTTGGGAGAGGGTCAGCTCTTTTTAGTGAAGAAACCAGAGACCAGGCCTGTAGCTTTTTTCTTTTTCTTTTTTTTTCCTTTTTTTTGGCCTTTTTTTCCTTTTTTCCTGACACTTGTAAATTTTGAAGGGGGGATTAAACCTAGATTTTTCCCCCAATGGCCACACAGTATAAGTTTGTATAAAAACAAAAAACAAAAAAAAAAATAAAAAAAAACAGAGGACCAATACAGCCCATTTTGTAAGGATTTTGAATGTTTTGTAAAGTATTGGTCCATGTGTTGTATTTTGTAGCCTTTCTAGTTCTTGGGCTTTAGTTCTCCCACTTCTTGTATGTATGCATACTGTAGTTACACATTAAAGTCATGACCTGCAGCACGTGCCGCTGTGCTTATTCTCTCCAGTTCCATCCTCCTTGGCCAGTTGCTGGCTTTTTTCAAGGTCTCTCCCACCCACCCCAAATTTGCAGTTTTCCAGTGTGTTTTAGGCACTGCCTCTTAGCAAGAATAACAGATCTCGTTTTGCAGCAGGAGGCCTCAGAGAAGAAACTGGAGCTTAGTTTGAAATTCAAAAGGAAAGGGCTCGATACAGCTTCTTGGGGAGGGAAATACTTATTTGGAAGTCCATAAGCAGAATTTTTCTGATTGTTGTGTTGGAGAGAGATTATTTTTCCTCTACCTTACTTAGAATGGAGGAATCTAGAGATATATAGTAGTCCAGCTTCACTTCTCAGGACTTGCTCCCTGTTAAGACTTTGTTTATTGTGAATCTTGGCAAGTTTCCTCATTAGTTGTAACGAGGCTGGGTGGCTGTAGCATTGCTGATTCTCTGAACTGTGTTTGCCTGGGCCTCATGGACAGTAGGGAAAAGGAGTCTCGCTGCTTTCTTCTTAGGAAAAGAATTCCAGTTTAAGTCTAGCCTGCCTATAAGGGGCCGTATCAGACTTCTTCGACACCCAGAGCGCAAACTGGATCTAGGAGAGCACCGAGCTGGTGGCTTGTGGCTCAAGGGGAACTTTCCATCTGTTTCTGGTCAGTGTTTTGTCAGTGCCTCTGTCTGAACTCTTGCCAGTTTGTACAGTTGGCAGTAGTGTCCAAGTTGAGCCTTTCAACTAGGGGCTTTTAGTGCTGGGTGCTGCAGCTCTTACTCATCCACCTTGATTTCGATTAGGCTACAGGGACCTCCCAGCAATGAGTCTTTCTAGTCCAGATTTTTTGAGGTTTCCTTGGTATTTAAAACCAGCTCTAACTGTAGGCAAAGCTTATGGACCATAAAGGAGCGTGTCCTGTCTTAATGACCCCTCCTATTTACTGTGCCAAGGCTCCAAGGTTTCCAAAGAAACCCAAGTTCTGTGCTGACACTTCTGTATGTAGCTGCTTTCTTCAAGCTTCAAGAGCAGTTAGGGTGGCATAAGAGGCTTGAAATCTCCCAGCCTTTTGGAGAGGAGCCAAGAGCAGCCAGTGCATGTGGAATGGAGAAGGGGAATGTAACCTAGGTCAGGGTAAAAACACTGCTCCCCAGCGCTGTGGTTAGGGCTGTAGCTGACCTCTCTTATCCAGGCAAATAGCCTTGGTTTTGCTTGTTCCCAATACTTCCCCTCTGCAGCAGGATCAGGAAAGCTCTTTTTAGATAGGACTTTGTACACCATGGAAGTGGACGGCATTGGCTGGAGGAAAATTTCTGATTTTATTGAACATAGCCTGGTCTATAAACCTTCACTGTTCCTTCATATAGAAGCTGCTGAATGTAAAATACTAGCCCAGCTAAACAGGATGCAGAGCAAAGCCTCGTGTCAGGAAAGAACCCACCGGAGGTGGTATATCCAGTGCTTAACCTGCAGCAGCTGCAGAACTGTTGCTGAGCCTTTGTGTAGCCCATATAGACAGTATGAGGCCGAGAGATCCCCGTGTGCTCCCGAGATAGCTACCATGTGCTTTTCACAGAGGTAAGAGGAAACTGCTTGCTGTGCTGTGTTTCCATGATCCTCCATGGAGAGCAGATGGGGGTGTGCGGGTGCCTGTCCTCCCGTACCACTTGCTGAGTGCAGTCTGACGTGTCCAACTGCCAGAGCTTTACTCACTAAGCGTGACCAGGTGGACTTCTGCCCCTGTTCGTCTGGGTAAGTAAGAACAGCTCTTGCTTTAAAGCACTGATGCTAAGTGAGGGAACATGATTGTCATAATGCCAATGTCCGGCTGGCTCTCCTGCAAGCAAGTATTGAAAGATCTAACTTTTAATTAAACCCTTCAGAGGAGGATTCTGCTCCTGGTTCTGGTTGTGCTCTAGACTTCTCACTGTGTAACCCCCCTCTCCCTTCAAACTACTAATTCTGCCGTAACTGTTTAAGGATTTTCTTTATACAGAGGTAGATCAGCCTAGTGCACAGGGAGGGACAAGCGGGGGCAAATGCCATCTTGCTGTCTTGGTTGCTGCAGTACAAGTGGCTAGAGGCCCTTTTAGAGTTCAGCTCCGGGCAGTGGCCTTGCAGGGGCAGCCAGATGTTCCTACTGAATCAGCTCCAGGAGCTGATGCAAGATCCTTTTCTGGCCGTAGCGCACGTGCAAGGCCTGCTGCTCCCTTCGGCTCAGTCTCTCAAAAGCCTCCTTGTTATTCAGCAAGTCCTGATCTGCTTTCAAGTCTGTCCTGTAGGACTGCAGGGTCAGCAGCACGCTGTCGCAAAGGAGCTTCTTGCAAGGCTGTTTCAGTCTGGAGAGAGATTCGTTAGAAAGAAAAGAGTTCTCCTCCTCATCAGTGTCGTCTTCCCAGCCATCTTGCTCCTTATACTCCTGGAATTCTTCTTCAGACATGCACAGCACCTGTAATTGCCCAGGCGAGGAGACAGGTCAGTGGCTGTGCAAGTACCTCTGGATTTGCTCCCTAGGGCAGTAGGGCTTGAGGCTGTGTGAACAAGGGAGTTCTAGTGCTCAGCTGCAGTTGTGCCACATGCCAAGATACTTGGGATTGGGCATCCACATCTAGCTTGTGGCACCAGGGGAAGACTGAAATGGCAAACCTGCGTGCTGGGAACAGCCTTAATCTCCTCTGCTACCCCTGAAGGGACAAAAACTCGAGAAGGGCAGTAGCCCTGAAGCCATCCAAGATTGGCACCTAAGTGTGCGGGTGGATGGCAGGTTTGGGAAGACAGTAATGCTGTACCTGCAGTCCTGGGAGGCTGGACAGTCCCATCCCCTATCACTTCCCATGCAGAACAGCTGCTGCCAAACTGCCTTTACGTGCTGGTGGCCCTCAGGTAACAGTTTTGTAGCACAGCTGTTCAAACCAGCATCCAGCTTATCTGGGCTATTCCTGTGGCTTTTCAGTCACTCAGCGCCACTCACCTTCAGCGTCACGGACAGCTCTTCCTCTGTCAGCACCTCATTCCAGCCAAGCACAAAGGCACCTTCCTCGCCAACCATGTCCAGGTGGCACAGGAAGTCCCACTTCTCTGACACTAGCTTCTGCTCTGCTTCACTCTTGGCACCTGTTTAGGAGACAGGAGCACACCTGTGAACCCTACACAGCTCCCCTGGGATGAAGCATCTTAAAAGCAATGGATCTCCTTTCCCCTTCCCCCTGGAGCCCTATTTCATTAAACACCTATTTAACATCCTTTCCCAGAGCGGGTACAGGTGCCACTCACGCTGCAGTGCCGCTCTGCGCACTGTCACCATCTGGATGTCAGCCGTGTCGTTGGTGTTGCCAGGATAGGGCTCTGCAAAGCCGTACATGTGGAGCAGCTGCCAGTTGGCCATCTGGCCATAGGTGTTGAAGATCTCCTGTCCTTTGCTGATGGGTTTTGTAGCGACCATCCGCAAACACTTCTGCAAGCAGAGAGGGAAGAAGATCTAGGAGCGGGGCCGCGAGGCTGCTGCTTGCTGGAGGAGGAGGAGGAGGATGCTTCTGGGGCAGCCAGGTCTGCCACTGGTTGGGACACCTGCCACCCCTCAGCTGTGACCCCAGGAAAAAGCTGACACTACTTCTGCGTTCGCATAAGTAAGCGGGAGGAGAAACAAGGCTCAAGGCTACTGCTGCAGCACAAGCACTTTCAGGGAGTCTCAGATGCCCCAACTTAGGTTTTAGGTGCAACAGCTTTCTGCTGCTGTGCCTTGGGCCTCCCTTGCTGCGTGCAGCAGGGCCACGGTGCTGCCCTGGCTTCAGGCAGGGCCGGAGCAGCTCTGCAGCAGCCGTGGCCAGGGGCAGGGGCAGGCACCGACGGCTGCGCTCACCGGCGTGTACTCCAGGTTGGCGTTGTGGTCGGCCACGTGGTTCAGGATGTCTGCTACCGGCACCATCATGGGAGGGTTGGGGCCTTTCTCATCTTCATCCTCTTCCTCCAGAGGCTCCTGAAAGCTAATGCAAGGGAGGTGAAGACGAACCAGTTCAGACCCCACAGTGCAGAGGAAATTTCAGCTTTCCTCTAAAGGGCTGCGGGATCCGAGACTGCCTCCTGAAGGATGCAAGAACACGAGCAATAGCCTGTGATCATCTCCCCTGCTGTCCCTGTCGTCCGTGAGCCTGAGCTGTGGTCTGCCTTTCCCTCCCTTCTCACCTATAGGCCATGACAAATGCCACCAGTTCCTTGTACAGCTCCAGCGTGTGCACCTTGGGATCAAAGACGTCCGGGTGGGCCTGCATGAAGGGCAGGATGATGGAGCTGTACTCCAGCTGGATGTTGGCGAGGTCCTTGTCTACTGCTTCTGGGATGCCCGTGCCCTGCAGGAGCTGCCTCCGCTCCTCTTCAGGCCTAGGGGGAGAGAAGGGCGAGTTTCTCTCCAGTGCAGAGAGTCCAGCAGCTCCTGCCTCCTCCAAACCGCGAGGCTGGGGGCAGCTCTGCTCGTTCCTGTTCCCCCTGTCTGTCAGCAGCCACCTGCAACCCTGGGCCCAGGGGAGAGGGCAGCATCAGCCTGTAACCCCCCTGCCCCAGGTTGAGCTGGTCCCCGGCTGAAGCCCGGATTGAGCTGCCCCCTTCCTCTAGACCAGGGCGAGGCTCCCTTGGCTTTACCAGAACATGGGGTGATCCAAGCTCCTGAAGTCCTGCCAGAGCGCCAAGTAGGGCCGCCAGCGGGAGCAGCTGCTCGTGTACTCGTGCAGCAGGGCGAGCAGGAGCGGCACCCAGCCCGACTGGCTCTGCAGCGACTCCCGGGCTGCGGAAACAAGGACAGGGCAGGGCTCGGGCTGCTGCCCTTTGCAATCCTTTCCTCCAAGAAAATAACTGTCTATGAGTCAAATCTCAGCATAAAGGAAGAACGGAAGCCTAAGCTGCCCTGGGCTTGGCTCACAGCTGAACCAGACCCAGGAGCTGTGACGTTTAAGTGGCCCCAGCTTCTGTCCCCGTGCCCTGCAGGGTGGCCGGGGGCCCGGGCCCGTTCCTGCTGCTTCCTGCCCCAGCTTCTCCGCTGTCCCCACGGATTGTATTCCCGAGCGCGGGAGGCAGGCGGGCCCGGGCCGGCGCTCACCTTGGCGCAGGAGGCCGCGGATGGCGCACGTGTCCTGGGAGAGCAGCGCGGCGCGGGGCACGCTCAGCAGCACCTCCCCGGCGCGCAGCTCCTGCGCGGCCAGCAGCCCGTAGGCGGCCACGGTGCCCTCGCTGCTCACGCGCACCTGGGGCGGGAGGGGCCCGCGGGCAGCGCCGGCAGCCGCTCCGCGAACAGGCAGCGCTCCAGCTCGGCCGGCCCTGCGGGATGCGGCGGCCCCGGCTCCCGCCCCGCCGCTGACCCGGCCCGGAGCGCGAGCAGAGCGGGATCCGCCTCCCCCCGGGGGTCTCAGGGACCAGGAGCCCCAGCTCTGCTGCCGCTATGGGGCACGGCCCCCTCGCTGCATGGGTGGCACCCCGTGCCCCGGGAGCCCAGCGGGTGGCACGGGGCGGGAGGACGGGGAGAGCAGGGAGCGGTGGGGCACAGGGTGTTGTGGGGGGCACGGAGGAGTTGTGGGG
>JAVCKT010026836.1:0-19289 GCA_032273925.1 Rhynchotus rufescens | reverse complement strand
CACCTGGGGGCGGGGGGGGCGCGGGCGCCCTTGGCGCCCGTCACGTCGGGGGGCCGCGCCCTTTGCACCCGTCACCTCGGAGGGGGGGGGGCGTTGCGGCCCTCTCCCCTCAGCAGCCCCAGGCGCACAAGGACGGGGGCAGTTTCTTGGGGTTTGGGTTGTTGGGTGTTTTTTTTTTTTCTTTCTTTCTTTTAAATCATCTTTATTTTTTTTTTCTGTTACTTCAGTTTCCCATAGCACCTTGGCAATGTCAAAAACAAATACAAATACATGTATTTATCTTTTTTTTTTTTTTTTTTTTAACATTTAAAGCATGAACCTACTTCACACAATTTTTTGTTTTGGACAGTTTTTCTGACAACAGGAATATACCGGAACAGACAAAAGTAGAGAAGCCAGATGGGTTGCTTGTTTTTTTTTTTTCCTCCTCCCCTCCTTTACCTGAAGCCCGACCACGTTCAAGAGAGATCACAAATGCCAAGGGGAAGCTAGAGGCAGCGGGAGGAACAAGATGACTGAAATAACGTGAGTTCAATATATTATCTGAGTATTTTGTATTCTATAAAAATTAGAACAAAAAAACCCTTTTATGCACAGTTTGTTTACAGTTGAAGTTGCTTTTTTTTTTTTTTTTTTGGAAACTGTATCCATAACTGAAGCTCCATAAAAATAAACCTCTGGTTCTTAAATATAAAATTTTAAGGTGGTTACAGGTTAGGTTGCAGATGGATTTTTTTTTTTAAGTTGATTTAACTCCATTTCAAGTCCTCCCAACTGTACATTAAAAAGAGACTCAATTAACCTCTTGAAGTGCCTATGCTAAAGGCACTTAAGAGAAGAGCCAACTAAAATACTACAACAAACCAAAATTATGTACCATCCTAGGGAAGCTCCGACTATAAGTAATATATACACACACGCACACAAAGAGCATGATAAAATCATTCAGATTAATGGCAACAATCTTGTGTTTCAGAAGGAAATATCAAAATTAGAAACAAAAAAAATCTATTGCATATCTGTAGTAATCAAGGATTTACAAAAAAACTTATCAGAAGCAATTTCCCCCCGAAGTGCATTTCTGTTGCATCGTCTGTAATACAATGGCGCATTTTACAAATTTAAAATATCATCTGTACATACCAGATATTTTTTTCCCAGGTGAACATTCACTTGGGTAACAGTAAAAATAGCGGACATTTTCAAGACAACTAAGCAGATATTGACAAAGTAGTAAGGCCATAGCTATGTAACTACAGTAAAGCATCGATTAAGTCACTTATTTGCTACTGATCTGCCACAGTATCATCTTTCTCTCTTGGTTAATAGGGTGGGTTACTTTTTATTTTTAAACCTACTACTAAAACTGCACCATCATACTGTGCCAGGCTAACTTAAGAAAAAAAGCAGGAATGTAAGATACTACAAAAACTAATAACTTTTGAAAATAAAGCTTCTTTTGCACTTTTACTTTACTATCACATGCAGATAATTACTCTTCTCACTCCCCAGCAGCAGCGCAAGAGAGGGGCCCAATCTTTTCCATGCACAATAATTCGGAAAAGAACTTAACTGGGGAAGTTTACTTCTGTAGCTAACAAAAGTCACTACTTCTGAGAACAGATCAAAATCCATGAAAGCGAAACTGAACTTACAGTATTTCACATCAGCAGAGTTGGATAGAAATTCTGTTCACGTCACATGGCAAGCTACCAGAAAGGAACTGAGAACGGTTCTTTCCCCACTTCAACTGCGTTCTGAACACCCAGGTTGAACGTGGGGCAGTTTCACCTCTGCTCATGGGGATGGTACAACTCCCCGGAATTCCGTGGGCTGCCCCAGCGGCCAACCTGGCTCCCAAGGGATCCTTTTGTCCCTTTTTACCACCCAGTCTGTGGAAGCCGGCGGACTGAGACGCAACAGTTTGCCTGAGTCTACCATGGGGATGAGAAAGTAGCAGCTAGCCAGCCTAAGCTACGTGATTGCCATGCAATATGAGGATTACAGGAGAACTCGCACACAGAACTAGGGATTTCACAGCCTTTTATAGTGACTTGGTTGTTCCCTCCAACACACACACACACACACACACACACAAAACCCTAGAGGAAACAAAAGAAAAACACAGTATAAATGGCAGGGGCGCAGGGAGGAAGGGGAATGCTGTTAAATCCTTGCACGCAAGTATTAAATAAATAATTATGAGTGCCCTAATCTGATCAAAGTTTGAATATGCTGGAAAAAGCCAACAGGTTTACAGATTTATTTGCATACACCGTACAAGAGCTGTAATCTGCTGCTGCACACCCAGGACATACAAAAGCATCCTTTCCACGGTCAAGTTTTTCCAATCACCTTAACAAGATTGAACTGTAGTAGTTCTTTTTTCCACATCTATTAAATGAAAAAGGCTACATTTCACAACGGTTAGAAATAAAAGTCAAATTCTAGCTTTCAGCACTACAAAGGTACTCTATGCACTGCACGGGAGGCAGATGCCCGCGTGGGTTGGCATATGCCACCTTCACCGTGGAGGCCAAAGCCCAACATCTGTAGAAGCCTCTTCCCAAGAGCTCCTCCTTTAACAGCAGCCAGCTTAAGGCAGCTATTAGCATTTCAACATTTATTCTACTCTGCAATGACAGTGCACATCTATCCTAAAATATCTGTGACTATTGTACACAATAGATTTTTTCCAGTTTGACTGCAGTATTTGATTATAGACTTTAAAATGATTCAAAATTAACTTTGAAATCATTGCATTTCAGAGCTTTAACACTTAAATATTTAAAAACTTCTCTATTATGCCATCAAATGTAGCATTATCCCAATAAATGGAGAAGGGGTTGGTAAGCATCCCTATACTGTAGACGTGATCAATGATTTTTTTACTAAATTTAAAAAATTCCCAAACCCAGTACAGGTAGTTTAAAAGTAATGATTTTTTTATATATATTTATATATATATGTGTATATATATAACATGCGTAGAAATGAACAGTTAACAGCATAAATACATTATATTGTGTTATGAATCAAATCAAAGCAATTGCCAAGCTGAATAATAAGTTAGAGAAATGACAACTCTGGCTTTATATATATATTTATAAAAATAGATATGAGTGTTCTCAAAGCAGTTGATAAAGAATACCTACTGAGTAAGAAGTCGCCAAGGGTTACCTGGCTAAGAAATCAGAAGATGAAAGTTTTCACAGTTATTTTAACTGCCACTTACATTCATTCTAATGGCAACACTAGCATATATTACTAAGATGTTTACGGTATATATCACAATTGAGTTTTCCAGTGTTCACAACTTATGACTTTAAATTTGTACACTTGCTATTCACTAACAAAAAATAAAGAAAAAAATAGGTGTGATTCTTACTGCTGGAATCTACTTTTCTCTAACACTTTATACAGAACTTCGAACCTGGCATGCTGATTTTGGCAGATTAATGCATTGTATTTTCCTATTTCGGTCATTACAGTCATCACCTTGTAAACTTAACCACTTCTTCACAATAGTGTTGCAAATTTAGTCAGCATAAAGCTAGGCAAGATGCTATCTTTCAACACGAGGGTTTTTTCTTTAGCTCTTCGCCTTCAGTTTCACTTTAAACTCTTGAAAGAGAAAGAAGTCAGTTGCTACCACTTCAGCTGAAAACAGTGAGTTCGCAGTACGTATAAACCCTGATTTCTCATACACAGCATCCAATTCCCTGCTCCGGGACCCACGGGCCAGTATATGGAAAGCTGGCCGTTGTCCCCAAATCGTTAACGGTTCAAAGAGAGACATCCGCTGAACATTTGGGGGAGAAGGGGCCAGCGCTGCGCTCAGTGCCCACCTGCAAGGCCCAAAGCCCTTTCTGCAACGGCAAGGTCTGCCTCTCGCCGCGCAGAGCTAACGCGCCGCGTAGCCATCCAGCAATCCTCTGCCAGGCCTGCCTCTGCAAAACATACCAAGATAAACGCACAAGAGTCTGCAATAAAGAGATTAGAGAAAGTAAAGAGAAAAACAACGCTAAAAAGTTGCCCTCAAAAGGAGGCGGGGAAAGGGCAAATTAGCAATTCGGACATGCTCCCTTCCGCCTCCTTCCCATTGCATCTAGAAGACTTTTTTTTTGCTGTCCATGTGCTCTGATCTACAATCCAGTCTCCTGCAAATACTGCAGTTTAAAAAGCTTGCTGAATGAGTCTGTAAGCTCAAGAGACTACACTTCCACCTGGAAACACAGATTTATTACAGTAGTACATTCAGTTTTATCATCAGTGACTAAGTCATGACAGTATCTGGCTGCAATCATTCAACTCACACACTGACCAAGCACCTCAGCTGCAGATGTGCTCTGCAAGGCAAGGCCATTAGTGGCAGACACATCATCCTACAAGCCAAATGTTAAATAGGTTAAAAAAAGTTCTAATTTTACAGAAATGCTTATTTTTTCAAAAATAATATTCTCTTAGCCTCTTCCTCCTACACTGAGGGACATGTTAATTTGTCAATTCTTATTTCTTCACCTTGTCAAAATGCTAGTTTCACAATCCCAAAACTGATTTCAAGCAGGAAACCCTCTGCAAATTAAAAACAAAAATACAAAAATTATAATCTCTAGAGTTATATTGATTGGAATCCTCCAGCATTTGTGAAATCACTTTTATAGAGATGAATTTTGGGACTCTCCACAACTTCTCCCTATAAGCCACACTCCAGTTCAATATTCCCCTTCACAAATACTTCTCTCTCACAGTCTCCTCTGCTGCTCATTAGTCCACAGCTCAAATTAAATAGATAATATTTGCCTGGACGAGTATTACTTTGGTGACCGGGGTGGCACATACTGCTCCTTGCCGATACGTCGAGGTGCTCCCTGAGGCGATGATCTGCGTCCAAACTGGCGCCTCTGTTCCCTGATTTTCCCAGCAGCTCCCCTGGGAGGCCCGTTGCCTCGGAACCCAGAGTAATCCTTCATTCGACCTTCCACCTTGTCTTGAGCCTTTTCGGAAGTCTTCTCCGCAGCCTTCTCGGGTGTACCATTTTCTTCATTTTTGGCGGGGGAAACTACGTTGGTGCGAAGCTCCCGAAGAGGCTGAACGGGAACTGCAGGAGGCTCCTTTGGGGGCTTCTGGCAGACTTCAGCATAGCTGAGTTTACGTGGCTCCTTTGGGATCAAGGGTAGAAGAGCAAAGTTTACACAGCAGCCTGATCACTCTGTGTCCTTCCAGGTTATCCTAGGCTCAGCGTTAAGGCACAACAGCCAAAATGAGTACAGAGAACTAGCAGGCCACAGCTACAGGGAAGTGCTCAAGCAAACCAGCTCCTGAGCTGACCAGGGGTCCCAGGCACTACACGAGCAAGCTGAAGAGACATCTGCCCACGCTCTCCACCCAGCTCCCGCCTCCGCACCCTACCTGCAGCAACACAGCGGGTGCTGCGCTCGCATTAGTAGAGGATGAAGTGGTGTTTGTCCTTGGCAGCTTTGCAGTGCTGACGGGGGAGGCAGGCACCGCTGGCGGCGCGTGGCTTGGGACGTCTTTCTGAGCAGGTGCTTCTTCTGGCTTGCTCTCTGGCTGAACTGGGCTGTTAAATCAAGAACATTTTAACATTAAAATTTACGAATACAAAAATTATGTTTGAGAAGGTATATTCTTTCTTTCAAGTCACAGCTAGAGGTTTCGCAAAGTATGACTTTTTGGCTGTTATGACCATAACTCCCATCATTTAGAGAGGCTGCCTACCACAACCAGAGAAGGAAGATTAAATGTTCCTGACACGCTTCTGACACGTAGAAGCAAGTTTTAATACTCTTATTTCAAGCAAACTATGTACCTTAACACCACAGCTTCAGTCTGACTTGGGGAACTCGTGCTTGCAACAGGCTGCTGGACAGGGCTGTGCATCTGTTCTTCCTGAGCAGGAGCTGGACAGCTGGACAGCAAATCTTTGCTTTCCTGCACAAAAAGCGTAAGTTGCAAAACATGGGAAGATGGCTGATGTTTAACTGAAGCACATGCCAGCTCAAGACATTTGGACTTACGACATTCTATGCATAGCTCTAAAACATACATGTTTTAAGCAGAGAAGGAGAGACAAAGTCAACACAAGTGTATTATTTGTACGCATGAAAGAAGAGTAAGTACCTTCTCTTTGCAGATTCCTTTAACAATATCAGACATCCTACTCTCCAGAACAGGCTCTCCCGGTGTTTTTGCTGTGCTGCCAGGCAAAGGTGGGAAATTTGATGCTAGCAAGTCAAACTTTGGTGTCTGAGTCTTTGTTTCTGCTGAAGGCTGAGGCCTCTAGAAAAAGAAAAGGCCCCTTAAGAGAGCTGTATCATCCAGCGTTCAAAGCACCCAGTGTCAGGAAATTTCTTAGGAACATGAAATCCCCACAGTGTGATCAGAGGACTTAAGGAGTGTGTCATTCCTTCAGTAAACACAAAGCCAACACACTGCAGCTGGTATCAACTGCAACAACTTTTTTCTTGAAAAGATTAGTCTAAAACTACTTAGGATTTGTGAATTACAAGATCTTCTATTGATTCTTCTCTGCAATATCTACAGATATCGTGCAGATAGTCAACATTTAGTTACCTTAAAAACCTAACTATGGATAAAGCAGCAATCCATTGTACAAACAGGCAGAAACGCTCATCCAGTATGTGAAACAAGCCCATGCATTTCACGCAAAACGCTGCAATAAGAGTAGCAGAACTTACTAAAATACGATCATCTTCCCGTCTCCTCCGACCTCTGAAAACATTCCTCCTTTAAAGGCAAAACAAGGGCAGTAAGTGCACTCATCTAGCTCTCAAGTATACGCTCATCTGCACAGAGGGGAGCCTGGGGCAGGGGATTCTCAGCAGCCAAGTGGTATTTCTCAAGCTATAGTTATGGGATGCTCCCTCTTTTCAAGGAGCTCAAACCTCCTACAATCCTGAAAAGCAGCCAATATGGGCAACTGAATCACTTTCCTTGAAGGAAGTACCCTAAGGCACTGTATCTAAGCAAGCATGTTGATAATTTAGACTTCAGTATAATAGACATTGCATTTCTGGCGTATGAATTTCAGGATTACTCTAACTGTTTTAATTGTGGCTACATGTCACTCCTTTTATTTTAAAAGTTACTCTCTGTGTTACTGAAAGGTATTGGTAGCAAAACTAGCAATGCGTAGCAGAGCAGGAAGCACCCATGCTCCTAGCAGAGTTAAATATTTATCAATTTACTTAAATGTCATTTTTCCCTTGTTCACTTCATGGAAACAGGCCTTGTGCCAACGGTTGACATTCCTTGGCTTGTAGGATTCCTGCAGCACACCCAGCTCCTCACCTGCCCCTGCCGATGCCGTAATCCCCATTCTGTTCCATAGGCGCGGCAGGACAGTCCTTCTGGGAATAGCCTTGCTCTTGGTGCCCTGCTAACGGGCTGTTATGCCGCTCCACGACAAAGTTCCTGGAGCCGGTTCTGTTCAGTGGTCCTTCCCCGAGGGCGGCGGCGCCGGGCACGGCGGGCCCCTCCGCAGCGTGTTCCGAGCTGCTGGGCGGTCGGAAGTGCGGCTTCACACTGCAGGAGGCACAGCGAGAGGCTGCGGTAACTCAAGACTTCAAAAACACGGAGCAAAACTGCACCACCAACTACAGCTAGTTCGCAGCTGACGAGAGGAGAGAACAGCAAGCACTGGAACTCCAACGCCAGAGAAGGGCAATTTCCTACGTACATTTGCCAATTGTCAACTGCAAACCAAAGAAGTGCTCTTCCTTACCTGCATCTACTCCTTTCATTCTAGTTCTCCTGCCATCCCCCAACCACAAGTGTGGCCATTAAAAGAAGGTATTGAGACTGACAGCCTGATGGATACTAAAGGAAGAAAAAAAATAGGGGCAGGAATTGTCTCAGCTGAAACCCCAGAAGGGATTCTGCAGCTGTCTGGGCCCTAAGGTGCTTGAAAGTGTTCTGGAGAATGGAACACCACCCAAGGAACAGGCTGATCTGGCCAGGGGCACAGAGCTGAACTGGAACAAGAAGCCAGAGGCAGACAAGGACTGAAGGGGCTGGAGAGAGCAGGGCAGATGAGGCTGGGGCACTGAGGGCTCCAAGAGCCAGGGTCTTCACCTCCTGCTTCCGTTATCAAGCGCCCGCAATGTTGACTCTGCAGTCTGCCGTCCCCACACACTTTACCCAGTTATTGATTATTTAGCATCAAAGCCATATTTTCTTTGAACTGAGATGCAGCTACACGTGTTCAATGGCTCTGGTCTCAAACACAGAATCCCCCAGAAAACGCCCTGTCCCACCACGGCGCGGCAAAGCAGCACGGAGCAAAGCCAGCTTCCAGAGGGGCATTCACACGGGCACTCAGGTCCTTTCCACTTCCACAACTTGCTGTCTTTCCAATTTGGTGACAATTAGCTCCAGCAAGCGAGGCAGGGATCTCAGATTACGAACTCTGTGTGATCGGCCCTGCACAACCCACGGCTTACGGACACAAGGAGAGAACTTTGTGTGTTCGCAGCAAGTCACTGTAGGAGCGTGTAAGAACAACACGATCAAGGAGTAAGTTCTCCCACTGCCAGTGAAACTACGATACCTGTTTGGGAACAGGAGTTCACGCTGCTGTACCATCTCCTACAGCGCTACCAAGCACGTGCTGGATGCTGTAGGTTCTAAACTGGTTAGCAGAGTGCAGCTTCCTTCCAGCTTCCACCCATTACTTGTTCCCTCCCATTTGGCCAGGGAAATTAAAGTTGGGAACACAGGAGAATTAATGAACAACAACAATTTATTGTTTGCCCCCACAGGACTGCTGAATCAGAACAGCAGTAACTGATCTGCTCCTAGCAGCACAAGACCCTTCACTTTGCTCCGTGGTTCTCCAGAGTATTTTAAATCAGCTCCATGGCTCTGACAGGCTTCTCCATGGCCTTGCACTTAACCGCCAGAAGCTTTTCAGTATCTTATATGTAACAAAAAAGTGGAAGAAGTTTCACCCGAACTTATAGCCCAGTTCTGAGTATTCAAATTCACTTGCTCCTTCGAACATATTTTCAGTGATCTTTTAAATGAGTGGAGTGAAAAATACCAGTTTAACCAATAGTAGCACTGAGGATCTCCGTCACAAGACACAGCCTTCCATTCCCATAGGCATGTTGCAACAAATGAGGACTAAATAAACACGAGCAGCTTAAACAAATGTTTGTTTTTACAGACCAAAAAGCCCAATATTTAACTTGTGACTGCCTGTGTGAAAAAAGTTTAATGGGCCACAGGACAAAACTAAAGCAGAAGCATCCCTTCTGTGAAAGGATCTTCTGCAGTTCACAGGGAGATGTGCTCAACAGACTAATTCATATTTAACAGCTTCAATAAGCATTAGGAAGCACATTTCGGACCCAGTGATGTTTCCCATCAGCAGCGAGCACAGGAGAGAAAAGATAAGGCAACTGACTGACTGTTCCCATTTTGTTCAGTTCCCTCTTAAAAGGGAAGAGCTGTGCAAGTCATTATTCTGCCCTCAGATCTCATAATCTTACCCGTCATTGAGAAGGCCACAATCTCGGCCTGGGCAGAAGAGCAAAGCAGAAAAGAGAAGGAAAAAGGAGGAGGAAAAAAGCAGAGAGAAGGAAACAGGATGTGAGAGAGTAGAAAGAAGGAAACGCAAAGTGCAGGCTGCCCAGGCAACCGACTGTTGGACCTGTTCTCTCTAAGCGCGATACTTGATCATCACTGGGCGAAACCTGCACATCTGCACCTCGCTGTTGCCTTTCCAGTCTCCCTTTTGGGAAGAGATCCTGTTGAAGGATAATGAATGCCCGCTTCGAGATTCTGAAGCTCTAGCACTGCAAAAGCAGAGCTTTGTACTAGCACACAGGCTGAGCAAGCTTGGCAGGAAAGATGACCCAGATGGAGTAGCAGAACCTGTACACACACGACCCTGAAGCTGTAACTCCAAAATGACTGAAGCTTTGCAAATTTGAAGTCTTAAAATAATCAGGAGGAGCTTTTAAAGCTCAGAATTATCAGGCAGGATGTGAACTACAAGCAGTGAGTGAATGTGTGGGCATTTCAAGGTGTCACTCTTCAGGTAAATACAATTCCTGCACAGTTTCAATATCTGTGCTTCTCTAAGATGATCCATATGATGCTTATAAAACTCTTCCTTTAAGATTGTGCACAACTTAAGGCAAAACTCTTTTCTAAGAGGCCTTAGCTGGGTGCTGCACAGCTGTGAGTGACTCCATTGCCCAGTACTCCGGGCCCAGCTGCCCCACCAGTGTGAGCCCCGTGTTCGGGCGCCACTGAGTCGGTGCAGACCCAGCTTCCAAACTCACACTTTGCAAACAGCCACCAGCCTTAACTGCACCACAAAACATTACCATACTGGCAGTTTTCAACTGCTTTCTCAACCAGGATAAAAAGCTGTTCCTATGCTATCAGCCCACATGCCCAACACAGTAAAAGAACTCGCAAATAAAACAATTTCCACCCATGCAAACAAATTACTACTCCATTGTGTTTCCAGAGCACTGTTCCAGGGAATATAAAGCTGGTTCCTCCTCTCCGATGTTTGTATCGGAGCAGAGTCCTTATAGTTATCTGGAAAGATGGCAATAAAATCACAGTGACACACTCAGCATCAAGCAGTTTAGCACAAAGACGCCAGGGCATGCAACTCAGCTGTACAAACTGAACAGCTCTCTACAAAACTACTGACACAACAGCAAAAGCTGAAGTTTGTTTTGCAACAGTTTACAACCCATATACAACAAACCATTACAAGTACTACCTTAAGAGGATGTTATTTGTGTGTCTGCAGAAATTTCTCCGTGGTTTTTAGGAGATACCTTTGCTCTCTCCAGCACATACGTCCATTATTTTGGGATCGCAAGCTGCCAGCTTTATTTTTTTAATCAAGTAGAGCTGAAAAATGCCATGTGTATTTGACAAACAAAACGAGTAACCTAGCCCCATTACAAGGCGCTGCACTTCAGAAGCGCAAGGATCCGAATACTGTAAATTCTCAGAGAGCAAAGCAACTGACAGAACTATCTTACCGATTTCTATGGAATGGGCGACCTATACTCAAAGAAGCAGCATTTGTTTTATATGATCCTGGTGTATTAAAGCCATTCATAAATCCACCGTTAGGAAAGGGGGCCTGCAACAGACAGAACAGTCTCAATGGCTGAGCTAAAAAAAGAAATGTTTGCATTATACGAGATCAGCTTCAGTAGTTATTATCCAGTCTGCTTTACTTTTATACTGGGTTACCACATCCAGAAAATTGCAATTGCACTAATTAAAAAAGTAAACAAGAGCCCCACTAGGTTAACAATCTGCAAGTCTACTTTAGTCTCAGAGTCCTCTGGTTCCAGAACAAGCTACAAAGCTCTTCCAGTAACACAAGTTACTAGATGAGGCATAAATAGTGTTTCACATCAAAATTCCTTGAAATAAACTGCAGCCAGTGGCGAGCCACACAGCCCCTTTGAGTCTTGCATTAGGTCTGTGACATCAACTAAAGGGAAGTTCAGTGGAACAGAAGCAGAGGGATCTGACTAGAAAATCTGTGCATCCTGAAGCCAAAAAACCCACCACCACATGGTTTTGTTATCCAAATTATCATTTGTGCTCTGGGCTGGCACTGGGCCTGTGATCTCAGGCCGGAGCCCTAGTCAGCAGTTTCTGAAGCCTCCCCTCGTTTGCCCCGTTCGCGGCTGTCACTCACCAGCGGCGTTTCGAAGTAAGGTGCAGGGCTTGGCGACCACGTCTGAGGCACAATGCTGTAAATAGAGTACTGCTGAGGACTATATACAGGCTGCATAAACAGTGGTGAGGCAAACTGTGCTTGGGTTTGAACTGGCTGTGTATAGACACTAGAATCCACTACCCGGTAACCATTCTTAGCAAAAAATGTGTTGATGGCTTTTATCCTTGCCTGCAAGAGACGAAATGGTATCAAATGCAGCAACCGGGAAAAGAGAAGCAGAACTTGTGATTTTTGTTGCCTACCAAAATTATAACAAAAGGGGTGAGGTGGTAGGTTAATTACTGCTTACAAACAGAAATTGTTATTAAAAAAACAGTCCAGGTGACAGTCTCAAAATATGCTAAAGGGAAGGATGAATATGCCAGAGAATCTCCCAGGCTTTCAAAATAAATGCTGCTGTCCATAGCAGCAACTGCCCATGCTCCAATTTCAAGTTTTACAAAGAAAACGACAGATTTCAATCTGCAGCAGATGCTGTCCAATTGACTAATTGTCCTCTCCCACTACAACCAGGCTGCTAATGCCTTACTTTTTTTTTTTTTCCCTCCATAAATTCACCATGTTATTCAAATAAGAAAATTTTATTCTGAAATCTCTCGCCACATAAAACAGTCTTACCATTACTGGCTTGCCCTGAAAGGTTTTCACTTCTTCCCTTAAGTATTTGAATGCCTGCATATACAAAAAAAAAAAAAAAAAAACGGACACCTTAGAATACACTGATAAAAATAATAAAGGACATTATTTAACATAAAATCCTAGCCACATGCTTTGCTGTTGGGGTCAGGTAAACTCACTAACCCTTCAAAATTACGAATATTTGATGTCAGTCCCTCACGTACTGAGGGACTGGGTGCTGTAATTTCATTATTATTGCCAGAGAGCGCTTGGGCAAGTGTTAGACAAAGGAACTGCAATCCTCAGCTTTTCTTCTGTATCAACTACAACATGCCAATAACATCTTAAAATATCAAAAAGCAGACCAGTAAATAAATGAATATCTTGGCTATAAGCAGCACACGCAGAGCCCTCCCAAGCAGGGGAAGCATTAAGGGGACTGGGACATCACGCTGAGCCAAGAGCAGCCTTACCTGTTGTGCATCTGTATCCGACTGGAATGTAATGTACCAGTTGTTGTTGTGAGCAAACTCACAGCTTATCACTTTAGGGCAGTTCTCATTTTTAAACAGAGCCTTCACCTCCTGAGGGAGACAAAACTGTGTTGTTAAGGGACTCTAGTCCAAGCTCTAAGCTGCGAGTTGAGCAGTAAACTTCTAGATCAGGAGAGTCATCCATACAGGAGTGACCAGGAGCACTACCCAAACAAAAGAGCTTGACAGCTCTGCAATAGTCAAGAGTTTAAAAAGGGGACAAATCAGCTGTTCAGCATTTGCTTCAAAAGTACAAGTTAAAAATGCTATTGACAAACACCCCTGTGTTACAATTTTAAAAAACAAAGAACTGAACTATTCTGTGTGCCAAATGTCAATAGGAATTTAATTATCCTCCCTTCTCTGAACATAATGAGCTCAGCTCACAGTGGGTCACAATGAATGAGAAATGTTTAATAATGTCTGTAGCTGCCAAAACAACTGTCTGACTTCAAGTGAAGTTACTGCTGTGACAAAAATTCAGTCTGAATTCCAAGTCATGTCCTGGACCGATTTTATTTTTGGATCTGAAAAGAAACCAGATCAAGCACCCTTCCAGAAAAGCCTTTGTAGCTCAAGTTTCTATGAAGAAAAAAGACTTATGTAACAGCATTTTAATATATTAGGAAAAGAAGGGAAAGGGGGAAATGACAAGATTTTGGTCTAGCCTTTTGGATGCTAAATCAAGGCAGCAAAAAACTACTTGCTAGTTTACAAAAATACCAGAGCTGAATTCAATTAAATAGTCATCAACCTTTAAAGTGTGTTGCTGTTTCAGACAGGGTCCGTTTTTTACCTCTATAGGTGTCGTTTCAGGGATCTCACGAAGAATAATAATACATCGTTTGTGGTTTGGTCTGACTTTCTCCCCTCTCTCATCTACTTGTACCATAGGAGAAGCTGAAATTAAAATACAAAGTGTGGCTTAATAGTGGACACTGGATACTGTAGAAGCTCTCAGTGGTACCAGACTCCTCATATCCAAGTTGTAACAAAGAGCTTCATCAAACTGCCAAACAAAATGGATTTCTTGAATTCAGAGTAAAAGGAGTGTTATCAGCTTCCTTCTCTTCAATCTTCAGTATATTTTAGTTACACATTCTGCCTCTATCCACAGTTCAGGTATCCAAAAAGCTCAGTCTCAAATTACATTCAGTCTAGAACAGCCATGTTATACAAACATTATCTGGAGAAAAGGGTTCTCTTTCCCATTTTCTTGGAACAATGTGTCATAACCAGCTAAGACACTAACATGTTTCTCTAAAGCAAGCAAGGGGGTTTTGTTCTACTAACGTAGACATCAAACACACAGACTTACATCTCAAAACTTCAAGAATCAGATCCATATCTGTTGTCAGCTTCTTAATACCTTCCATGTTGGCAATTGTCCATATGGGAACAAACTGATCGCTATCCATTTGAGACATCAGATAGAGATCCTTTGAGAGATTCTCCCTGGAAATACATAAACACAGCCTTTCAGCAAACCCTGGACTTCAGGAACAGGACTAACTCCAGTAACTCCAGCCTTCAACAGACAGAGATTTGCTGGAAATACCCAGCTAAATTATCCCAACATCCTACACCCATGAAACACAGAAGTTAAACTGAATTCTTATTAAAAGACTGACCCCACTGCTACCACAAGGTTTCTGTAACATTTCAGTGAAACTTGTTTTATATTCCAACCAACCAATCCCCTTCCACAGCTAATTGAATAAATGAAAATGCAAGCACAGCACATATAGAGCCAAAAATGAAATTGCAATCAACACTTTCAATAAAGGTTTTGTATGTAGCTGAATTAACCGTACTGTACCGTGAGAAGCAGAATTCAAGCTGTTTTTTCAAGCATTCTCTAATGTCTTCTGTGGACACAGCAGAGCTGCCTTCACCTGAAAGTTATCACATTTACAAAACAGCATCAGGTCTCAGTTCACACTGAGAACACAACGCAAGGAGTTTCATCACGTAACATAAGCATGAACCCTTCTGGATAAAGAGGGGAGAAAAAGGTAATTTAGATGTTCTTAAACAGCACCACATTGTGCATTCCAGGTTGCATCAATCCTGTCAAAGCAATTTATACCCCATGGTTTTTTTTTTTTTTAGTTGCCCAAGCACCATGGCTGGCTTAGATCCCCTGAAGCAGGAACTGCATGGAAAATTTCAAGTTTCTACTAAGAATTTACAAGTGACACCTGAACTCGGAAAACACTCACTGTACTAAGAGCCAAGGGCTGTTTTCTGCACAAGCCAGGAGATGCACACACACTGCTTTTTCTTTTGCTTCCCCAGGTGAGCAGAGAGATACCCAAGAGGCCGGCTAAGTTAATTACCAACTACACTGCAGCTCCTGTCTGCACACATGTGTTTGCTACATTAAGCAGTTTCAAGACCTGTCCACAAAGAAGACAGTATCAGTCGCTTCTATCACCACTGCCTTGAGCTAACCTACTGCAAAATTCAAATTAGAAGTTAAATTGTAGAACAAGAATAGAATTCTACTTTTGGAATTGTAACATAATGTATAAGCTACAGGTGAAAAAGTATAAACAACCTAAACCAAACACAGGACAGACCGACTCCTCAAAGGTTGGCCGAAAGGAAACACTTCCCTTGAACACTACAGAAAAGGAGCCTCCTGTCCTGCCAAGCCTCGCACAGCTGGGCTAGAGCTCTCCAAACGCCCATGCTTTACAAGTGATCTTCTCTGGATTAGAAAAGACATGGACTTAGAGACAGGCAGAGGGCAATCAGAAAGGCCAAATTAACTGCATGAGTCTTCACAGCAGGGGCTGAGGCATAACTTCACATGAACACTCACCAGAAACTTCATAGATTTGGTAGCCAAGATCTTCAGTTGCTAGGACCATTCCGTTTGCAGAAGCCTCATCAACCACTGTGCCATTTCTTGTAGCTTCACAAGATGGAGAATACATCACTTCATATTGCTTGCAGCTATCCTCTGAAACCTCTATGTTACCTGGCAAAAACAACACATCATCAACAGAAAGAATACTAGAAGCTCCAGAATATTTTCCACTTGAGGAGTTTGGGCTACCAACTTTGAAAGAATAAATGCAATAATTGAATAGTTTACACTTTCAATGTCTACTTTGTACTGGGTCGCACTTTCTACCTATTTTCAGAAAGATTCTGGCTTGCACTAGAGTTTTATCAAAAAGGACAGGAAAACAACAGAATTGTGAAATTTTAAGACCATAAAATGCAGCAGTCTTTAAGAACAGGCTTACTACCCAATATTTAAAATACTGAAATTACTCAAAAACAAAGCACTTAAATAGTTTATATCACCAAAAGACTTATTCAACATCCTACATGATCCTTGTTTATATAAGGACTCAAAAGCACCAAGTGCTTGTTATAAAACCACACTGGAATTATGCTGAAATTGGCCAATCTCTCATTCAAGACACTTCAGTCTTCAGCACAGCTGCGTGGAATAGAAATAAGTATAATTTCAGTTTATTTCTACAGTCAGGCAAGATTATTCAAATTATTCTCTACTAGATCGTTTCCACACTAATGACTAAAAGTACTTTTTTTTGTGGTTAGAATTGAGATTAGTCAAGCAGTTACCGACAGTTCACATCGCTTGTAAAGCCATAAAATTGTTTGAAGAAACCTCCCTTAACTTCCCAAACAGTACAACATTTGTGTGCCTATTTCAGGTTGTTATGAAGAGACAAATGAGCTTCTTGGCCAGTGCACAAGTTCAGCTCTCAGTTTCTCCTGACTTATCAGAAACTTCTCACATTGCCACATGAGCACAACCCTCCCTCCTTGATCCCTAACTTGGCCTAAACCTTTTCCAAGGAATCTTCTGCTTCTTACCTCGACAAACCTCCACTCCGCTTCGAGTAACCTCAGCTCTACAATTCACTTTGATTCTAAAATGAATCAAGATCTAAAACAGTGGAATCTGTGTTTAATTCTAGAAGACAGGCTTAACCACATGGTAAGGATGGAAAAAGAGAGATGGAAAGTGAATACAGACTTAAACCAGCTAATTATTAATCCTTTGCAATTCTAGTCCAGCACAAATGCAACAGTTCTCAGCAGCAGCTCAGCAATCTACCAGGCTTGGAGATGGCCCTCAGAGCTATAATTTTCCTGTTCACAGGGTCAAGATATACTAAAGTGTAGCAATGGTAAAAGACAATCATGAAACCATTCCACACCTTTAGCAACCTGTATCCCTCTTAGCGCGTTACTTGGTCATCATCGGGCTCTCCGAGCACTGCTGCTCCTGCTCGAGCATCCGCTCTGCGTTCCTCACTCAATTCCTAAACCAAAGTTCAGCCATCTCATCTCTACAAACAATTATCTTGCTGTCTACTCCTTTGTCACGTTTGTGTACAGCCATGACTGGAGCAGCACTAAAACCCGAATCTCATAGCGAATACTCTGTGCTAATTAGCAAGGACCCCTCACGGCCGCCGCCACGTCTCACCCTCGGCCTGGGGCCCCTGCGCAGCCGCCGGCTCTTGCCACGAGTGCTCAGCCCCATTTGTCGCCGGCGCGGCCTCGCTGCTCCCTTGGGGGACTTCTTGCCACACTTTCGCATTAGGGTTTAAGCCAGCACCTTTCGACGGTACCTGCTGAAGAGAGCAGAACACTTGCATTAGAAAAGGAAAACCAAAAATGATTTAAAAGCCCAGCCACACAAGACAGCTGAATTTATCAATTTCCTAGCAGTTGCCCATCATAAGTTTCTAACCAATTATTCTAAATGACATTCTAACCAACGTCATTTTTCACTGACTGCAACTGGAAAGTCCTGGGTATTTTCCAAGTATTTAGTTTCTACCTCCATCATAGGTGTTGCCTCCAGCCTCCTTTACTGACATCCAAAAACATCAGAAGAAGCAACTAGGTGTGAAGAACTTTGACAGCCCATAAAGTTTATGGTCTTGACTCTCAATCCTCCAATCCCCTTCCACCAAAAAGGGAGCTTTTCCCTATTGCATGCCTCTTCCTAGAAAGGAAGGTTAAAAAAAAAATAAAGAAAAAAAGGAAAAACCCACATCTCAAGGAAAGTAAGCTGACGAGTTACTGAATTTGATTAGTCATGACACCTACCTGAAGAAAATATCAATTCTATATAAGCTAGGCCACTCTTTTCACATCAAATTTATAAGGCAAAAGCCTCTGCACAGATCCCAAAGCTCATCTAATTCAAGAAAAAAAAAAAAAAAAAAAAAAAGAAAGTTTGGTATTTCAGAAGGCAGCCTCCTCGAGTTTGAAATTAAGGAGTGGCTTAGTAGGCCCCAGACATAAAGCAGAGGGATAAGGAAGCAGTTGCAGTAGCTTTAGAGATAATTCCTTTGCCAAGGTCACACCTAGCTCCAAAGCTATTTGCTACAAGGACAAGCCCAAATCCAGCCCCCCAGAGCCTCCAAACCCGGCAGAAGTTCAAGCCAATAACGAGAGGGCAGGACAGAGATCAGCCTTTTGGCACGGGCCTCTCTGCGATGTAAAAATACAGCAGTCGAGCGGGCCAGCTGCGCCGGAACCCGGAGCAGACACATCCCTCCTCCCGCAACGTCCTTTTTGCCGTGCTCGGAGGGCCACGCCGCACGTCCGGAGGACTCGCTGCTGCACGAAAGCGACCGGGGCCACGCTGCCTTTTTGCGACTTTAAGGGAGGCATCCGCAGCCGTGGAGCACGTGAGCGACCTCGAGGACAGCGGCTGACGCTGCCCTCCCGAGAGCGCCCTGAACACCCAACGCGGACGTCCAGAAACGGCAGGCAAAGAGCGCCGAGCACCCAGCGGACGAGGGCTGGGCGCGGGGCACGGATCTGTCCACACAAGGGCTGTGGGAGCTGCGGCACGAAGCGCCCGCGCGGCTCCGCAGGCCCGGCGGCGCGGCCGCCCTTCCCGAGGGCGCCCAGGCAGCCGGCCCCGCTGCCGTCGCCGCAGGGACACGGCGCCGGGTTGACCGGCCGCGGGACAGCCCTCCCCGCGGCGCTCGCAGCGAGGTCAAAGCTTCACCGGGATACAAAGGTTAGGGAGCGCAGGGGCGGACGCGGCGCCCCGCTCCCTTCCAACGGGCGCGACACGAAGCCTCTTGTCCAGAACCCCCCAGAGCAGCTCTGGAGGCAGCAGCCTCCCCCCAAAAGGCCACAAAGCCCGAGACTAAGCTTAGCAATGAATTAATCCAACCCCACGACCCCTCCCGGCGCTGTTGAAGGCATTTGGCTCCCGAGTTTGCGGGAAGCCCCGCGCGTGTCCGGGAAGGGCCCGGCCGAGGCGCCGGGACCCGCAGGCCGCGGCGCGGCGGCTCCCGCCGAAGGTCACGGCGGTGGCGGCGGCGGCGCCTCCCCCCGCGCCGCCGGAACCT
>JAVCKT010026835.1:0-24000 GCA_032273925.1 Rhynchotus rufescens | reverse complement strand
GAAGTGTATTGTTGCAAAGTCATCTTTAGAGGCACCTAATTTTCATACTCTGTTTTTCTTCTCAGCCAGCTACTTTAAGTACTGGTAAGGGAATTCAAGCAGTTGTATCTTTGATCACTAAGAAAGCCTGAAAGAAATAATGCTTAACACATGGTATGCTTCACTGCTGGATGTATATATTCTTATTTTAAAATGTGCAAGATTTTTGTAATCCATACTAAACACAAATGTATATAGCGAATTCTCAATTACTAGTGCCAGATTATCTGGACTATTTGTGTTGTAGAAGCAAAAATAATTTAGATATGTTGGAGTTGGCACAGTGTGTCATGGTACTATAGAAAATATGGCTCTGGTGTTTCCAAATGCTGTTTCTAGAAATGGTACAGCCACTTTTGCATGACACACAAACAAACTTAATAAATGCTTGCTGGCCTGTACAGAGCCACTTTGGATGTGCCTTCCTGGAATAGGAAGCAGTGTGAGGCTCAGTGTGAGGCCCTCAGAGAGGTCCCTTCTGTGTGAAGTTGACTCAGCTTCATCTGTGGTCATTAGATCTTGTGCTAGACCTCAGCTGATTTCCCGTGAAGCTCCTCTATCATAACTGCTTAATACTCGGTTTTGGGAAGGTTCTTTATGGCATAGTATAGCTCTGTGCAGAAGCATGAGCTTGGTTTTGACTTGTGCTGCAGCTGGTCTGTAAGGCCTCCTGCTGGAGTGAAGCGCTTTGTGTTGCTGTGGTATCTCTGTGGTTCTGTGGGAGGTGGCTTGGATCCAAAATTAGTGATGCTGAGCCAAATCTCCCCAAATAACCCAGCATTTCTCCAGGCTGCTTCTATTTTCCTGAGGTTCATTTACTCGCTATTGACCTGAAAGCGAAAGAAAACTTTTGTGTTTAGTTGAAGTTATGTAGCAGTACTTATTCTTCCAGTGCTTTTAGTTATAAGCTTGTGAGACACTAGATATAGAAGAAAATTCAACCTAAATAAAATGTCATGTTAATAATTGTTTGCCTGTCCTAGTTGCTTACAATTTCTTACCTAGAATTGTCAAAGACTTATCCTGGCCACTGTTGCTCACTAGCCATGGAAATATTTCAAGGATTACTGCACCCTTTAAATTATTCCAGAGAATCCAACGGTTCCATTTTCATTGGAGTTGGGCTGATATTCCCTATTGTCTATGTTATGAATGCCCTTTAGTGTGCCGGATACTTGAATGTAACTTCCTGTCTCCAGTTTGCACTGTGTGGCATGTACATGGGTCTGATACCTCTGTCTGGCATTTGGAGATTGTCAGTGATTTTCTGCTTTGTTTCTAATTAGTCTACTAGCTGATTGCCTCCCTGTAGTCTGAACTGGTAAGTTTAAATTTCTACAGCCCTTTTAATGGTATTAGTTTTTCCTAGACTAAATATTTTTTAACTAGTAGACGTTTGATTAAATTCATGATTTTTATTTGGGTTGCTAGTAAATTAGACACATGTGCTAGCCTCACTGCCTAAATACTCTTGAAAGAAGGACAGCTTCCCTAAGCAGTGACCTTCTTGGACTTGTTTTTCACCACAGTTGTGTTCTGCAATACTGATGTTTGAGGTAACTGAGCCACACTTTCCTAGTCTGAATATTAGGGAGGTAAAGATATCTAATTCATGCATTATTCCAGCAGTTGAGAACACTATCAGCCTTTTTTAATTCCTCTTATTTCAAATCTTTCTCTCCCCTTGATACTCTTGATTGTAAAATCCAGTGCTAATTCATTGTTTTGGGAAGAGTATAGAATTGTCAGAAAGTGGGGAAATAAATTGGACGCTTTTAGAAGTGGTCTTCAGTAGGAGAGGGTCAGATGACAGATGGAGTGAAGCTGATTGCCAACAGTAAGTTTCAAGATGATGATTTTATTGTAATCATACTCTGAAAATAATAATAAAAAAATCTTCTGTATTTCCTCTGGCAAAGCAAAAGTTTCCCTGTTTACTTCAGTGCGGTGTCTTTGACTGTTCTTTTTCTCAGAAATAAGACTCAACCAGTGAATGGAGAAAAAGATCAAGGCTATCCAGACGAAGCATCCAGGGAGGACTTCCTGCACGTGACAGGTATGCAACATTGACTTGTTTAAAAACAGCAAAGTGTGAGTAGCAAACTCCTTTACAGTATAGAATATATTCCAAGGATCTAAACTACTTAATAGAGAGTACTGGGCATCTTTTTTCATCTGTTGGCGACTCCCATGAGGCTACTTCTGAAAGCTGCTTTCCAGCCATGCTGCTGTTTTCCATACTTTTCTGAAATTCTACCTCATATATGAGCTCCTAAAGCAGAGGATCAAGTCAGTTTCTTGAATAATTGTTATGTAAATTTAAACTTGATTAAAAAAAGAAGGCGAAGTTTTGTTATTTAAGCAGAAGGCTTGTTGAAGAGTAGCATGGCCCAAACATTGCAGTATTTTAAAAAGCTGGTCTGTCAAGATCAGTTTTTATGTGAGCCACTGTTGAGGTAATCTTTTCAGTTTGAAGTTGGGTTTGATTACTTGCTAGTACTACAAAAACGTCTTTAGGTAAGATTTGTTCACTGGCATTTCTTGGCAGGTGGGTAATAATGCAGGTGCAGGTAATAATGCAGGTAAATGGAATATGTCAGAGTTGTCCATAAGAAACTTTAGTAAAGATGTTATTTAAAAAATCTTTAGTTTTAAATACTTCTTAATACTTCTGAAGTATTAGAAAGGCTGTAGAAAGCAGGGGTTCATTGAGGTTGAACTGGATTAGTTTTATGTCTTGACCTTTGTGGTATGGGTCTCTGGTTACATCTTGTTTGTTTTTTGGTGGTTTTGAGCGCAAAGAGAAATCTGAAAACATGATCTGTGTCTAATGAAAGGAATGACTGATTACAGCTGCCAAAAATTCGCAAGAAATCCATCTTGTCCTGTACTCTTCAGAAGAGCTGACCTGCCATTGCACGCGATGATAGGAAAATACTGGAATATAGAAGGTGCTTTAGGGATACAGGCGGCTTTGACTTGGCTTGAGCACAGTGACTATACAAAATGCTTGGGTTCCTACCTTCACCTAGAATTTTGGGTGCACAGTAGGCTGGCACTCAGACTATTATATGTTTTCCCCTAGCCATAAATATATTTACGTTTAGGGGAACTGCAGATTTCTGAGTGAGTCAGAGTTACTTCTACTGAATATTTCATGAGTACTAGCTCTCATAATCCCACAATATAGATTGCTGTTTTGGGAATGAAAGATACATTTTAAACGAATTTAATGATTATCCCCAAAAACTTAATTCAGGAAATAAGTAATAATATTTCAGTTTGTTCTGGCCGCTGCAGGTCAGCATTTTGCTCCATAAATGGGTTTATATTTTGTGTTGCTTTTCAGGTGGAAGAGAAATAGTGCATTCTTTACATATTTTGGGATGTGCTATTTTGGTACAGACTGTTGCCTTCCTCTTTGCTTTTTATTCAAGGTACTGGTGCTGCTGTGTTTTTCGTGGCAATAAATACAGCTGTCTAACACTGAGTTTTTCTGCACATACTCTGCTCTTAATGAATGTGATCATTTACACAGTGTCACTGTAGTATTGGCATGCTAAATAATTTAGTGGGCTGTGGCAGGTAGATAGCTCTGTGGTGTCTGTGTTGCTATGGTAATACATTTGCTTAATGCAAATATTAGTCATTCTGACCATATGAATCTCAGGGCTTCTGACATTATTAGCTCTATTTGGGAGGTAGGAATCTGTGTATGTGAAGGAAAAGTTGTACTGGAAATATTAATAGTTTAAAGATTACTTTCTTGTTTCATAATTCCATTTCTTTTCTGACTGAGCTACATAATCTATTGATTGTAATGAACAGTGCAGAACATTTCTACATTTTCTCTGTCATAGAGCTGAATTATGACCATGATACAATATATATACACATATATATATTATATTCTGAACATATATTCTGAACTTGCTACCCGAGGCAGATACTCTGAAAATTGAGCCAACTGAAATGAAAAGCAGTAGGATCTTGTAGGCCATCGACTTTGCTCTCAGTCAGAGTTGAGGCAGTTTCAGAAGTGCATGAACTTAAATCAGACTTGGAAGAAAAATTCCTAGGTGTACTGGCAGCCTCAGGTGATACTTGAGCAATGCACTTATTCCTTACACACAAACAAACCAAAACAAACAAACAGTTCTGAGTGATCTCGTTCCGTAGGTTGAAAATGGGGCTAAGTTTGAAAGATTCTTCCTTCACATTTATAAGTACTACCAGATATAGAAATTATCAACAAGGAGGAGGAGGGAAAAAAAACCACCTCATCCAAGTCATTTATTAAGAATTCAGTGTAAGCAATAGGCTAGGAATGCTTATGTTGCCTGTATTTTTATGTAGATACTTTTCTAGTCCATTCTTTCACAGTTCCTTTCCCCTACAAATGATCTCTTTTCTAAAAGTCTTGTCTTGAAAGCTTATTTATTCGTGATTTTATGAACCACTCTTGTAATAAACTGCCAGGACTTTGGAGAAAGCTGATAGTAGTAGTAAAAGTAATTAGAACATTCTGTTTGGATCTATAGTTTTTTTACCTTTTTGAAGTGCAGAGTGGCATCACCATTCACCTGTCAATAGTCTACATAAATCCGCAATGACTCTTCTAACTACAAGTGCTGCATAATATTGAGAGTAAGCCAACACTATTCATGATATTTTATGTACTATTTTTAAACCTTTACATTTTAAACTGCTAAACTGATTATGTGTCTTGAAAGAAAGAGTTGGCTGCAATGAGTTTTTTTTAATTCTCCCCACTCCTTTGTTTAGGATTGTCAAACATTAATGCCAACTATCAGTAATAAAGGGGATAAAAACCATTGTAAGAGGTGAACTATAGTTTTAATTGTATGTAGCTGTGCAAATGTATGATTAGAACAGAAGGGCAGATGATACTGGAGGGTGCTGTGTGCTAAAGTGCAACAGGTCACTTCTCAGCACCCTCATAATTCAGGCTGTTTTAAAGAAATGGTAGAAATGTTCTGCTCTTTACAATCAATAGATTATGTAGCTCAGAAAGGAAATGGAATTATGAAGAAAAAAGTAATCTTTATGCTCTTTTTACAACATGTCTTTCACATACGCAGATTCATGCCTTCACAAAACAGCTAATATCAGAAGCCCTGAGATTGATATGGAAGAGATTAGTGCTTGACACCCATCTGTTTGGCCCATTAACTGTTGAAAAAGGAAAAAGGTGAAACAAACAAACAAAAAAACCCCCAAACAGAACAGCAGTAGCCAAGCACAGATTTCTGAACTCTCTTATTTCATAAAAGGCTCCTTGCTGGGTTTGCATCATTGTTCTTTATTTTTTTTCCCCTTTTCTGAGATGATGCAACTTTAGCTGTCAGTACTTGTATGTAATGTAAATCTTATTCCTGGACAGGAATGCAAACTAGGGTTGTTATCCACCTTTCCACAGCACTGTTGCTCACAATGCTAGTTTGGAATGCAAGTTAACATAGGAAAATTAATTATTTACCACTTATATCTCTTCCTGACACAGATGCCAGTGGGAATACTGTGCTGCAGTCTCTCTGTTTTTAAAATACAATATGCTTTAGATGCATCTGTCGTTTATAGATACAGGAAGGTATTGAAGCATTTAGATTCAGAATACCCACCAAATATGAAACATACTTGAAAGAATAACTGGAGTATCTTTTCTGATTATTCTTTTAGTAAACAATCCATACTCATAAAATGACTTGGGAAAAGCTTCATCCCATGTGATGTGTTGAGCGCAAAGACTGCAGAGCCCGTTTTCTCCTCTGCAGAAATAACCTGTGTAGAGAGTGGAGGTACTGTCATTGATGCTTCGTTTCAGGATCCTCTCCTTTCTGTTGGATCTGCATGAGGGGCAGAGGAATCTTTTGGTGTAATTTGCACTGTCAGTAGTGGACAGTCTGGTGGAGTTTGTCTGGGTCAGCTGTTCTGCGGTGTGAGAGCTGCACAGAATCCTTGCAAGGGAGAGGTCCCTTGGGCAGGAGAAGGGGCCCACCTCTGAGGTGACCCATTGCTCTCCGCTTTGGCTTGACCTGGAACAGGGATTTAAAGATAGGTCTAAAAGACCTGTCCAAAGACTTGCAGATACCTGTGGATTTCTTAGAACGGTGATGCAGCAGAATACTTGCTATCAAAACATGTACCTTTTGTTCTGTCTCTGAGCTCCACTGCATTTCTTTGCTTCTACTTGAAATATGGCACACCTTCATTTTAAAGCTGGGCTGAAGGAAATGGAGTGGATGGTATTACAAGCTGAATGGTTAAAGCAGGTGATAAATTGAAAGGAACAAAAGCACATTCCAAAAAGCAGTTGCATTTAATGCTTCACACATGATTTGCTCAGCTAGTTTCTTTTATTGTCATACTCTTAAGTGCCTTTCACTTTTTCCCACAGAAGAAAAAATTCTGATAGTTCTGCCTTTATGTGCTTAATGAATATTTGCTTTTGAGCATTACCTTACAAATAAGAAGTGAAGTTCCTTTATCTGTAGTCTTTTTATGCTTGTTGTTCTTTTTACATATTTTAATTTAATGTTAGCTGCTGTGTTATGCTTCCATGCCTCCTACATAGATGAAGCAAGGTCAGAGTTTACGTGACTGGTGCATCGAGATGGGAGTTGGCCTTCTGCTGCTCATTAATCTTAATTTCTGCATCTTCCTCAATGCAGGAAGTGCTCCAGCCTCCCACTTCCCATCACAGCAAGGCAATGAAGTTATAGTCATCCTCAGTATTGGTCCTGACATCTTTTCTTTTGGATTGTGGGGCACTCCTAAGGAGCTTTGGTGTTGCACGTGTGTTAGAGTGGCTGATTCCCGTGGGACTGTGCCCCTTGTACTCGTGCTTTCCAGAAATTCCTCTCAGACTGCACATCTCTGAGTGCTGGCATTAGTCACTGTTGATCCCCACATAGCTGGCACTTAATTATTCCCTGTCTTGCCTTCTTTCCATTGCTGTCACAGTGCAAATACTTTGTGGTGATTTAAATGGAAAGAATGTTATAGCCCTGTCCTCTAGTGTTATCCTTAAATGTGATGGTTATCCATTTAAATACTCAAGTTACATAGGTGTGACATAAAAATAAATATGACAGCATAAATTCTAAAATAATAAAAAAAAAAATCCTATCCTCTGCACTAAATTAGTGTTTTTAAAATAGTATGTGTAGTTTTGACCAAAGCTGTTGAAAGGTGAATAAAAGCAAACAAATATGTAATCCAACCTAATGAAGTGGGTAAGGTGGGTAAGGATGCTGTTAGCTTTCTACTATGGGGTTTTTTTTCCCTGCTAGTTAGGGATTAGAGAGTGTATGTCAAGAGTAATATGATACCTTATAGATACAAAGATACATGTCATCTAATCCTTACTGTTATTTCAATAAGAAAGATAGACACACTAGTGAAATGATAGTAACAAGTGGTGTTTACCTGCCTGATGCATCGTTAGGACACAGCTTTGTGCTTTCCAAAGGGTCAGGAAGAAAACATGCAAAGCGAGTTCTTTCTCACAGTATTGATTCAACAGGTATTTGTTTCCCAAGCAGAACATCTAACTTCCAAGCCACAATAACACTGAAAGATGTGACTGTAATATGCTATTTGGTTGTTATAGTCTAATACCGCTCAGCATCATAATTAGCTTTACTAGACATTAGTAAGTGGGTTTAATATTCAAACCATGGTGTTGGGGATAAGTGTGCCAATGAACCTTATCAGTGGAGCAAAATGTAAATTTTAACTTGTTTATCTCATTAGCCTTTAATAAGGCCATGCTTTGCAAATCATGGCTGCATCATCTGCTGATTATATCCTCTGATCTGCTAAGCAAAACAGCACTCTAATAATAGCCATACATTGCATGAAATCCTCCCTCTGGTGTTTGGAAACTTCTTTTTTTCTTCTCTTTTCTACATTTAAAGGGACTCGATTGTGCCTCATCTTTTCTGCACAGTGCCAAAATATAGAAAGGTAGGTAAGATGAGGATTTGCTACTTGAGAAGATTTTGTCTGGGAGGAGTTTCTGGTGGGATTTTAAATGTGTCTTATGCAGTTAGTGTATAGAGAAAGTTTTTGTCAGTTAAAACAACCAAACTGTCAACTGAATAATGATGACTTGCTGTTTAATAATAATCATAAAGATGGGAGCCACAGACTTCAGAAATTATGGGAGGAACTGAGTTGAGCAACTTGCCTTAGGCTCCCATAAAGTGAAAAGAATTGGAGTAGTAGCCTTCTAAGGTTGGTTTCCTTAACGATTACAAGCTCTTTTTAGAACAACTTTTAAATAATAATACTTTAAACAATAATACTATTTTAAATAATACTTTGATTGTCTTTAACATGTTAATTTTTTTGTGAATTCATTGTTTAAATGGTTACTAGAGATACACAATGATTTATATTTATTTATTTTTCTTGCCATTCTGTGTTAAACTGATACTTCAAACCCTTTTTAGTACTCTTTAAGGATGTGAAATGGGATGACTGCTGCAACACTGTATTTTAATAGCAGTGACTACAGCCCTCATGGGTTCCCAGAGCCAATTTACAGCTTCTGGTGATAGGTTTGCTATGCTAATAATTATCCATGGAGCTTGGCTGCAAATCCTGCCGAACTCCGGGATGTAGAGGCATTTGGGCAACCCTATGAGTCCAATCTCTATTTGGAGTTTTTTAAGTGTAGGTTCCTTCAGGGACAAGTCCCTTCTAGATTTGTTTGTATCGTGCGGCATATGTAATTGCAAACTATTGTTCTACATTTCCAAAGAGAGGTTTTTAGCATCCTACATTAACTTATTGCCACCTATATTTTTGTAAAGATTTGCTGAAAATGCCATTTATTTTGGGGTAGTTTTTCAGAGCCTGCCTTGGATGTTATGCAGATTCTCCCATAAAGATAGTGCTGTGCCTCCTGTGACACACTGTGATTCCTGGTGACTCTTAGCACGGGAGATATGTCCTCCTGAGTACAAGCAATGCTCAAGAACAACAGGGATACCTGAATGCTGACTAGGGAGGAAAAAGTCAGAAACAGTCTTGAAGTGTTTCTTATGGGAATGCCTGTGGCATCAGTTATGATGCAAGTAAAACAGTGCCTGTAGGGAGAGAGAGCCTTGAAGAAAAGATAAAACAGAATCAAGCATGAAAGAATGTAAAATGAAAAGAATAGAGACGCACATGTGGTGACAGTAGAAACTTCATGTTTAGTTTTAGCAGCAGAGCAAGTGCTCAACTAATGATTTGCATGTGATAAAGTATTTTTCATAACAGATATCAATCCCCCAAAAAACTAATTATAGACTTATTAATTCTCTTAGGTTGTTTTTTTCTCCTTTAAATAAAGAGCAGAACAAAATCTCTGAGTCAGTTTTGAGAACTCTGTGCTGGAGATGTTCCTCTTAAACATACTGCAGCTTGCTAACCCTCGGCCCGTGCGTACACGCAGAGACTTTCCCATGTCTCTTCCAACTGTGCCTGCCTTTGAGCTGTGCTTCCCCTTTGGAGTTCAGTGCAGACTGTGCATTTTGCGTAACTGCATAGGCTCAGCTTATGATTTTGAATCTCACACCTATTTTCCGTGTTCAAGCAAGTCTTAAAGGGGAATTGACACATCGTGGCCAAAAGGAAATGGAAAAGGAGTTGGCTTTCAGGCTTGGAAAATGAGCTCATTTGTAAATGTAGTTGTAGTAAATGTTTTTGCAGTTTTTCTATCCATGACAACCCCAGAAGGAAGGACTGTAGCACAGGGGAGAAGCAGCTGGATTCCCAAAGCTGCATAGAGACACTCCCACTTTTGGAGGTGTGCAGACAGAAATAAGAACTGTCTATGACAGGGTGAAACCTGGCCTTTCCCACGCCTATGCAAGTTTCCTAGGTGTTACCAGTTGGGATTGGAGAGGTTGTGGTTTGTCTCATTGCTATCTGTATCGAGACTTTTGCAGTTGTGTTTATTAGGCTTGCAGTGTTGATCATTGTTCGAAAGTTTAAATAGTAATTACAGCTTATTACCCTCTAATATTCCTTCTGCATTTTGGTAGATATTTTTCTCCCCCCAATTTGTAGTATGTTTTACTCTTTCTCCAGAGTATTCTCTTGAGATGCATACATCTCATTTACAATTCAGAAAAGGCTGTTACTTTTCTTCTCTTACCCTTTAGGGTGTAGAAGTTGCTGGTTTATCTTCATTCCTCAGTGGACGAGAAAGCCACCTTTTATTCACATTCTCCCACAAATTCAAAGATAAGACTGAAAAAATTGTACAGAATTGTCAAGAAAGTGCCAGGATTTCCTGCCTCCTTTTTAAACTGTTCCCTTCCTTCAGTATTTAGTCCTAGCTTTTCTTTGCTGGAACTCACAACGTGCCGGAGACGACTGTTGCATGAACTATAATAGATGGTTCTTTGTTGCAAATACATTTATGTGCTTTGTTATCCAGGCACAGATAGTCACAGGAATGGAAGATACCGTAACGCCTTTCAGCTTCCCGCGGCGTAAGACTGGGAGGGGTAGGAATGCCATGTTCTTATAATACCTTAGATTAGTATTAAGGGATCAGAATCAGAAGAATTAATTTCCAATAAAGATAACAGACAATTTAACTCTGTTTACCTGACATAATAAGTTTATTCCTGAGAAAGCTGGAGAAGCTTAGAGGGAGGATCATGTACTGACTGTATAAAATGCAGTAAAAATGAATAGTAAGAGAAATAAATTGCAAAAAAAAAAAAGTGTTTTTCTTTGTGCTTTTTTTATGCACTAGACTTGGTAAAAATGCAAACAATGCACTTTGGATTTTGCTAGTAGCACATGTATTAAAAGCAAAAAAAAAAAAAAAAAAAGTAGAAGCACATATAGAAAGCCAATCCATCAAAGTCCACTCAATTGCAGGTAGCTGCTAAAATTATTAAATGGTTGTATCATTGCAGGAGGAGAGGCAGGGTTTTTGTGAAGCTGAGAGGTGGAAGAAGCGTGGTTTTACTTAGCTACTTTGTTTGCAATAGGAATTAATACAAAAAGAATCTTCTACTTCTGATAGTCCTCTCTGAGCTGGGATAGAGAGGGAGAGAGAGAGCAGCGCAGCAGTTCTCTGTGGTTTCCTGTGAGAGCAATACCTGGAGCCCTGTGCGTTAGGGGAATGGGCTACTGCAGAGAGGCAGTAAGTTTTAAATAGCATTTTTTTTCTCCTTTATTTTTTTTCGCTTCTTTTTCTCTTTCTTCTCTTCCTTATTCACTATCTTCAGTGAGCAGCGCACTGTAGTGATTTTAGAGTGTGATCTTAAATGGTAGTGTTTGGTTAGTTGTTTTCCCAAGCTGGTCAATTGATGCGGTTGTAAAACTGAAGTGAAAAGGGATTTTGCCAGTGCTTTTCTTTGCCAAACCCAAAGCACAATTTACAGCAAAGTGACTCGCTAGCTTCAGCAACTTTCTCCAAGGAAATAGCAGAGGCCTGATGCAAACAGTAGTATTATAGTGTGTTCCTTTCCTTCTATGTAATTTTTACTTATCGATTACTTAAATTGTAAGACTAATGGTTTTGTTTTTATGCTATATTCTACCCTTTTCCTCAGGTTTTTAAATTAAAAGACGGATTAAGTAACATAATCTGTGCACAAAAGTGTGAGAGAGGACTTCTATTTGCAGAGTGGAAGGTTTGGGTCTTTATTTTCTCCATTGAAAATTTAGTGACAATAAGTTTTGAGCTTTTTTTTTGGTTTATTCATTAAGTAATCAGCATGACTATTTAATGTCACTGTATTACTGATTCTTGCACTCACACTGGGTTTAGAACTTGCAAAATCATTTAAGATTTTGGAAAGAAAAAATAAATGTGCTTGTGGCTTCTCTATCATAAAACTGTTTAGTTTGTATGTATATCTGCGCTTCATTGTGGATTAGTGCTGAAAGCACATGTATCATCTTTAGTGTCATTTTGTAGACTCAAGAGCGTTATTCTTGGGCTTCTTATGTTTGCTGTGATTTATGAGCATTGCTTGACATCTTAGACAAAGCACTTGCAAAATAAATTCTCTTATTGTTATAAATGTGAAATATATAGCTTAATCTCATTTTCTGTACTCTGTGTATGATAATTACAAGTATATTGATATCTTTTCTAGATCATCTTTCAGTCAGTGAAGTCTTGTTTTCTATACTTGCTAGTGTTTCTGAAATAACTTTAAATCTTTAGGGTATAGAGTCTTCCACCGCTTTACTGGTCTCATGCATCTTCCTGTCAGGAAGATTTTCTAGGTATGTAGCTTAATTATTTCCTAAGAATTTGTTTTATGATTTTTATGATGCACTCTTTAATTTTCTTAAGTTTTTTTTCACTTCAGCATCACGTCCTCAGTAAACTTGTATTTGTCTGTATTATGAGCAAGTTGGGGACAAGTTTGTGTGACTTAACATCTTATCTTGGGTGGGAAAATGGATGTTGTGGAGTGAGTGGGTCATTTTACTTTCTCTGTTCCACTGGCATAACCAGAAGAAGAAGTAGTCCTTGTTAAAGGTCTGCTTAGTGATGTAGTGTTCCCTCTCTCTCCTGGATGGTGATGAATTTTGAAATAAACTCTGCACTAATTCTCAGGAGAGCTGTGAGGAGGCTGGTGACACCTCTTCTCCCTGCTCTCCTCCCAATAATTCACTTCAATTAGAGCAAAAAAATAAATAAAACAGTGGGATAGATGCAGCAGCTGATGCTTGCGGTTTTCTGATTCCTTGATTCATAGACAAGTTGCTTTTGCATTCAGTGACACTTTCTGTGCCCTTTGGGGTTTTTCTTTCGCTTTGAGACTTGATATGAAAGTAAATTCACAGTACAAAGTGTTGGGGTTTATTCTTCTGTTTTTTTGTTTGCCTTGTTTTGTTTTGCCTGCAATACCTGTCTCCTAATGCAACAGTAAAGACTTCAGCCTGTTGGTTTCAGACATGTTAATGACTTGGTTTTATTTGGAACATGCTTTTTTCAGATCAACAACTTCATTGATCTAGGAGACATCTTGCAAAATTAATCTTTGAATGCATTTCAGTCAGACATCTGCTTAGTTCAGTACACAGGTGCAAATGAACTCTGATGTGCAGGACATAGGTAGAAATAAATTCATAAACACAAAAGCCTAAAATAATTTGCATTGAACCCCTAATTGTTACTGAATTGTAGTGGGCCAAATGTGGGAAGATTAAATACATAGTGAAGCAGGTTTATACTCTTCATTCCTCTCCAAAGGGAAGAAGTAATACATCTCCAACTGTAGCCTCAGTTCCAGCATGGTTCTATTTGGTGGTTGTTATTCTCTCCTAGGCTCAGACTTGCAACCCGGGGCTATGAACGTGTAGTTGATTCCTCCCGGGACTTTGCAGGAGGAACTCTGTGATTGCATGCTCTGGAGTTTCAGGAAAATTGCCAATGCCCAAATGTTTGTGGTAAATGAACATGCCCTCTGATGCATCAGGTAAATAGAGCTGTCCTCGAGGGGGTCAAAACCTCTGTCAAGAATTCTGCTTTGCTTAATTACTGTTTCTGTGAGCAAGCACGGCACTTTGTCTGGCCTTGGTAATGCACACTGTAACAAACTCTCTTTGCTGGTTTGTGTGCAAACCCCTCACTGCACACTCACTGTAGTGCAGTCTTAGCTCAAAGCTTTTGGGGCCGTGCTCCCTAATGCTTGTTGTTTTCTTCTGGCTCTCCCAGGCGGTAGAAGCCCCAAGGGCTTGGAGTGCAACTGAGCCCGTGTCCCTGCGCCCAGGCTGCGGCACCAGCTGGTCTCCTCGCCCCGTCTCTAAGCCGTGCACTGCACTCACCCCACTGCAGCCGTGGGGTGCCTGCTGCCAGTGAGTGGGCACATTGCCCATTCATGTCTCTAAACCAAATATCTATTTAATGCCTTAACCTGATCCCCCAGTATGTAACCCCCTAGGATTAAATAGATCACATGTAGAGGCTGGCAGTACCAATTAGTTTTCTGAACTGGCGTTAATCTGCAGCCAGCATGTAAGTAGTCGAGCTCTGCAGAGCTGATTTGGGAGAAGATGAGCTGTGGTTTTAGCTGCAGCAGGCTGACTGTGGATGATGGGACAATAAGATTTTTATGTTGCTATAAAACTGTCTGTAATTTCTCTTGTGAGAACATTCTTGCTGTATAATCTCTGTGGGGACAAGTTGCAAGGCTTTCTTCCTTTTCTGTTAGCAGGATGGAGTCAGTGGTGCTCTGATGAGACTAGATTGATGCTTTGATTAACCACATTGATTAACTGTGGTGCTTAACGAACTGTGGTGACTTGTGCTCTGTTGGGCTCTTAGGCAGATAGCTTTATCAGTGTCACACACTTATTTATTTTTTTCCTCCGCACCGAGGACCTAGTGTTTTTGCTGATAATAGGTAGAAGTGACAGGCTGAAGGAAGCTGACTAAATGTTCACTGTTTGCTTGAGGTGTGCAGAGGGAAGACTCTGGACTGTGGCATTGAAATGTGAAGAAGGGAATGGAAAAGGTGCCTTAATGTGAGCTGAACTGTTTCTCTGGCAATGTTCTGCAGTTCTTGCTAGCTGAGCTGCTTGAGCAGAAGTGGAAGACAATTCTAATAGAAAACTGATCAAATTTATTGCAATACTTCATATAGCTTCATTCTCTTCAGAGTAACGGTAAGTCTGTCTTGGACTTCAGAGACTGCGTGAGCTGTTTTAAAGAAAATAGCATGCTTGCCAACCAATGGGAGCAGTGAGCCTCCCTGTGGGCCATGAGATGGGAGGGTGCTGCATGTGGCGGAGTGAGTCTAACCACAGCACAACAGCCTGTGCCTACAGACCATGCTGCATGGCTGGGTCACGTGCGTTCCCTGGGATGTTCTCCCTACGTGGAGAGCCTCACAGTAGCTAACGCATGGCCTGGCTCTCTAGTGCCCGTCATGAAATTAAATTCATCTCTGCTTTATTTTATATACTGCTTGCTGTACTTTGAAATAGCTTTGTTTAGTCTCAAGTTTTATACAATGTCTAACTGTATGTATATTTGTGCAGGAGAAATTTCCTTGAGATATTGATACTGAGGAAATATGTAATTCTTGCTAATATAGAGCATTGCAATAAAAAAAAAAAAAAAAAAAAAAAAAGACAAAAACCCAACCTACAGAAAAACGTTCCGGTATATTTGGAGGAAAGCTTTCATTTTATTATCCTCACTTCTCTTTTTAAGCCCTTTTAGCTCCCTTGTTCTTCCCCTAAATATGTTTCTGTAACTCCACTTCTCTGATGCGAGGCTTATAGCCGTTCCAGACTTGCAGATAGCTGCCATAAGTTTAGGTCAACTACCATTTTTCTAATTATCTTTCACAAAAGCACTGTTGTCAGTGAGAAGAAACACACAACATGAACACTGTAACCCTGTGTTCTGCTAGTAAGGGATGTGGCTGTGCTGCAGAGGCCTGTGCTTGCCCTCAAACTTGCCACAAGCAAGAAGAATGCTGTAGTGCCAATACTGTTTTCCTGCTTGTAAAGGAAAGGAGACAAATTTATGCAAAAAGCTTTCTTTAAAGTCCAAAACAAGCAAGCCCTGAACAAGGTCTCCCTTGAAACCAGAGCTAAATTGAGGCATGTTAAAATTTGCCATTGCCTCTTCTCCTACCCTCCCCTATCCACTTACAGAGACTGCAGGGATGTAACTATGCGTAAGACCATATAATTTCCATCCACTTCTTTGAAGTTGTCTAATTTCAAGCCTTTTTATACTGCACTCATCCATGAAAATATTTTGCTATATGCTGTTGCTTTTATTACCATCAAGGTTTCTCATCCATCTCTGTCTCTTTTATATTTGGCCTGAGAGGGTAGAATGCCGTGGTGAGTAGAACACAAGTTTACCCCATGTCGTGACAATAGCACAGTTGGTAGGGAGGTACTGGAGAACGTATCTTTTAGAGATTCAGGGGGAGATAACTAAATTGCAAAGCCTTGCAGCATACTTATGGTTTGCTGTACTATAGTATATATTGTGTGCACTGCTCTGTCTCTTCTAGGTATTGTACAGTGCCTGGGGAAACCCCAATACTAATTTTTTGTAGTTCTTTTTTTAAATTCAAAAATCTATCTGAAAGAAGATACTCTGAAGAGAATAAACTTCACTAGAGCTCATCTGCTGGGTTGCTTCTAACATATTCTGCAGTAAAATAAGCACTTTTGTTTGTGGGGAGTTCAGTGCTGTGATCAATGGTGGAAAAGGGGTGGATTTACAAACCCTTGAAGGGAAACGGAAAGCAGAGACCCTCTAGAGTCCCAACAGCAGTGTTACAGCTAAAGCTCCTCCATGCAGTTGGAGATGACTTTTTAGTACTTGAGCTAAGTTGGATCATGCTGAAGGTTTCTGCTGTCTTTCCCTCTTAGTGTTCATACACGAATTGCACTTAAGTGATTATGGACCTCTGCCTTATGGAGCATCCTCTGCTGCTACTTAGAGAGAAAATAGGTGTTTGTGAGCATCCTATTTGCATATACAGGATACACAACAGTTAACCAGGCTTGGGTGGATGGTCTAAAACCGGTTCTCACTTTGCCCCCCACAATTTTACACTGGAAAATATTTACTATAAAGCTGACAGGGTTAATGCAAGGTGCAAATTAATTGTCTGATTTTGGAAACTGCTGTCCAGCAGTAGAAATGATCTAGCAAGATCTCAGGGAAGGCTGTGACTGTCAGGACTGGAATAGCAGTTGGGAGTGTGGGCAGGTTGCTCGGTTCTTTGCTCTGCCACAGCCAGCATAGCCTTGATCAGATCCATGTGTCTCTTCAGGCCTCAGGGCCTCATCTGTGTCATACCATGTCTTGTTTCACGTGGGGATTGTAGGAACATAAAACTGCAGTTGTAGAGGCTGCTACTAAGTCAGTAATAGCGTTTCAAGCATATACAATCTGTTAGCATTTTAAATTATAGTTGTATTCTATAATATTGCTGTTGTTATTGTAAGTGAATCTCAGTAATCCCAGCGTGCACTCCAAACTGGAAATTTTGCTCCATTAAGAGAATTGACTTGGTCTTAGTATCCTTGCAAGTTGCTGTCTTGCATGTTGTTGTTACTTTTAGGTTAGAGATGATTAGAAAGCCATAGCATTTGCCCTGTGAGGAGGATGTCTGTGTTACCTTGCTACTGTTAGGTTATTTATAATCTAATAGCTGAAAGATGTAAGTGAATTTAGATCTAGTTAACCTACTGCTTGCTGCAGGCAAGTTGTTTTGGGTTAAAAAAATTGTTGTTGATTTTCTTGGCACTTTGTACAGTTAATTTATAACAACTTAGTACAGTAGGAGTGAGCATTAAGAATGAGCTATTCTTGGTAGCATTTTATTCTGAGAGGTTATTGTTTGTAATCAAAGAATGATTGATTTTTTTGTGGTTCTTTGTTATTAAAGATTTAAATGGCTTTAATCTAGTGCTATGTGTGCAGTAGGCGAATAGGTGCAATTTGTAATTATAATGCATACATGCTAGAAAGATGAATTTACCTTTTAACAGCATTTATCAAACATTGCATCCTCTTAAAGGTTTTTATCAAGCAATAAGGTAGTGTTTGTGCATGTAAAAACAAATACAGTAAATGCAACCTTAGGGGACTTTGTGCAGGAGATGAGGATACATCTGTTTGTCTAAAAGGCAGGAGCTTCACAGGGGCTGTCTGTGCTTATCTTGTGGTGGGGGTTAGGCCTAAAATATCTGCGTGTAGGACAAGATGCTACTATGACAAACGTGGATTACTGAGGTGATCTGCCTAGGTAGTAAGCTATTAGTGAAGGCAAGCTCGAGTGCTTAATGACATGGTTGTTATAAGAACTTATAACAAGAGGTAATAATCAAGTTGTAGATTTGTGGGAAATGAGCTCTCCTGGACAGAGACATGTAAGGTTAGCTCCCACCAGTCAGTCACTGTGAGTGCTGCTCAGTGCTCAATGGGTGGTGAGAAGTGCTGTGAAGCAGAACCTCCCTGCGGGTGAGTGCTTGGGTGCCCTATTTTTCCTCTGTGTTTGTGCCAAAATGCATCTGTACCAACGCAGGAGTCAGTAATGGCCGAGATACCGGTCTCACACCTTCCCTTTCAGAGGTGTGTTGGACTGTTTCGATAGAGATGAAAAGAGTAAAAATGTTTATCTCTTATTTAATGAGCGGAGAGAGAATAAAATGAGATAGATGAGTACGGTTACAAAGGTTGTGGAGTTGAGTCTGAGTAGGCAGGACAGATTGGAGGAGAAAGGAGTAACAGATTGAATGCTTTAGGCTGCCAGTTATGGCACACGCTGGAACTTTGCACACTCTTTGAATCTTCGATCTCCGTTTCTCCTCATGTTTTTATCAATATCTTCTAAGAAAATCATCATCTTCCATATTATCATTCATAGAAGTTGATATGAAGTTTCTGCTTCTACTGTTGGCATCATACCAATGACAGTTTGTCATGCGATATCTAGATACATGTAATATCAGTTTGTTTTGCTGAAATTCTATGATAATGCTATAATAATTCTGTGTTGAGGAAACCTCTCAGTTAAATAGTGAAGCAGTTCAAAACTAGTAAATTCCAGACTTGAGCTTGCCTCTGCAAGGTTAATTAAGGCTTTTTGCTGCTTCTTATGATACCATCTTTAATTACATGATCACATTAGGTTTTCCAAAACTGCTTGCTTCATTTCATTGCATGAGTCAGGGTTATGTAGCGAAGGACACTCTTGCCTGAAGGAGTCTTCTGAATTGCTGTAGAAATAGGAAGATTTGCATCTGGTGAGGAGGGATAACAAAGGAGGAACTGTCTGGAAATGGATAGGTGAAAGAATAGGTGAATAAATGTTTCTTGGCATCCTTATGTATTATATTAGGCAAATTGCCTAAAGCTGGCTTTTTACAAGTGATATCTAAGCCTGTGTTTTATTTTCTGCATGGTTTTTGAGGGATTACTGAGCACTCAGATGCAGGTCTGCAGAAACTAAGCATTGAAATGCCGCCTTTTAAGTCAGGAACGATAAAAATTAGATCATAGGCCTCTGAAATTGAGTTATTTAATCCACTCATATATATATAATATAGTGACCCACATAGACATGTATATTTTTTATTATTATTATTCCTTTGCTGGAGCAGAAAGTATGAAGTAAACAGTTGTGAAGTAAGAGTTTACTCATAGATGTCTTCAAGTAAATGAGGAAATGAGCTGCTCTGTCTAGATGGAGAGTTTGAAAGTGTAGGACCAATGTAAATATGGAAGAAGTACCATGATAACAGAAGGTGCCCTTGATACCACATTATAAGGAATTATTTCCATTTCCAGACTTGCTGCCTCGTTGAGCTCACCTGGACCGTTGTTGCCCAGTGCTCTTCATTGCCTCAGGTTTCTGGTGACTTGTGATCTGGGGAGCAGTTTCCCTGGACATGACCACTGTAGAGAAAGGAGCTTTTTTCTTTTAAAGTATATGCAGAGGTATTCCTCTGCATATAGCTAAAATATTGATAGAGACATGCCTAATGTATTGCAGTATTGGCTTTGGCAACTCGGAGCACAAAAATTTCCCATAAAGCTTATGAATGTCCATGATTCTTAAGACAACTCTAATGAAGACTGGAGAATGAAAAACTGTTTCAAAATGCAGTCACTAACAAATGGAAATGTGCTGTGATGTCTATGAGCTGTTCATATTTGTAAAGTGTGTATTGTCTTTCTAAACTTTTTGGGAATTTTTTGCTCTGGAAAAAAAAATGAATCAAATTAAATGCCAAGTCAGTTTGCAAAAGAAGGAGAATAAAAATTTAGAGCTGTTGGAGAGACAGAAAAAGAAGGATTGTGTGCCTATTTTAGATATTGGTGCTTGAGGGGAAAAATATGTTCTCTTAAGCCTCTCATATGTGAGTAGAAGATAACTTTTCTTTTGTTTCATTTTAACTTTTCCCTGCAGGTGTGTATCTACTTCATTACTCAGATATCTAGGATATTAAATAAGGAATGAAAAGAAAGATTTGATGTTTGTTCTATGTCTTATTTCCATGTTCCTTTAATATGACATCTCAATTTATTTGATTCTGGATTTGTGAAATATTTCTTTCGTGTCCTCTGCTTTTGGTTAGTCTGGTATTGATACAGATGCATCCTTTTATCTGTATATTGTCCTCTGCAGACCTTTCAATAATTTATAGTATTCTTTCCTAACAGAAAATGCGAAGTATTTGTAATTATATCTGTTCATGAAAATATGAAAAATCTTTTTAAAAAAATCTAGAAAATAACCTGTACTTTGTTTACCTGAATAGCCTACGCTGTGTTAGTTACTAAGCAACTCGGAAAAGAGGAAAGGTCAGAAGGCTGAAACAACATAATATAAACACATAATAAAGTATGCATAAAAGGTTTACTGCAGAAGCTTTTATTACCCATATTTATTTTGAGTAGTACCTTCATTTCACTACTGATCCAAAAGATCTGTTTGAGGACAAAAAAAAGTCTCTGTCATTATGATTAGAAATTTGAGAAGATAGTCCCATATAACATGCTTTTAAAAAAAATAATTCTGAATTAAAAGAGAAGGAGGTTTTGTTGTCTTCAACTATGTTCTTTTTTGTTATATGCTATAATTTGATGTGCGTGCTTATATATGTGTTTTTAACAGGTTTCTGTGGATACGGAAGCTCAAAGTAGGATGTCATCTCGTTGTGATGCTTAAACATGTGTGACTGACGGCAGGATTTTCAAGAGAAATCCAGCATGGCCTAGTGAGCTTGACCTTTGGAGAACTTAGGATGTCCTCTGGAACCAGTCTCAGCAAAAATCGGCAGGCTCTGAGCCTGCAGGGTGTTGACCCAGAAACATGTATGATAGTGTTTAGAACACACTGGGCACAGGTAATGGTAATTGGGTTTGGTTGTTTTCAAGTAGATTGCATTAATCAGAATTCACTGCATTCTTTTGGGATAACGCTGTACTGCTCAAACAAGTGTTTATCATGCTGAATGCATGGGATGGCATTGAAACATTTTTTAAAAAAAAATAGGCCCTCTTGCTAACCTCTGCTCTTCCTTTCCTCATGCTAGGAAAGCTTTGTCTGTCTTTTGTAAAGACTTCTAGAGGTATGGGTGCAAAGTTGGATGTGGTGGTGTTTTATTGAGGATAGATACAGATTTCAAGATATACATTTTGACATAGTCTAAAAAATATTATCATGTCATCAGGGTTGTAATTCTTTCAGGTAAAAATGTTTTGCTCTGATCATTGCAATATGAGGTTTTATTTCCTTCAGTAATATGAATAGCTAATGGTTTGTGTGGGGCTATTGATTTGCTATTGCTGCTATTTTGAGAAGTAAGCAGACAAGTAGAGATATTCCGGAGATATTTCCTGTGCTATGAGCCATCTTTTTCATTGGGCTGGAGTGGTATATTAGGGAGCCACTGTTCCTATGTGTTTCTTTGTTGACCAGCACTGACGAGAGCTAAATGCAGGGGTTGTTTTATATGGATAGTGAACTTCAGTGATTGCAGAACAGACTTCAATCCAGATCTATATGTGTCAGGATGACAATTATTACTCAAGCCTGAGTGTATTTTACAGGTTGCAAGAGAACACAGACATCAATGGCCTTTGAATTTCATATGAAATATGGTGAGGAGCCTTGATTTCAGGGTGCTATAACAGAGAAATTTGTTTCAAACATTTGTGAAACAAAGCTTTGGAAAACTAAAGGAATATAATTTGTCCATTTTTCCTGAGAATTCCAGATTTTCAGCAATGAGGCAATTGGCAAATTTAGATGCTTTTAAAAATGAATTGAAAGTATTACATGTTGACCTTGAATACTTGCCAGATGTGAAACTTTAAATTTAGACTACTTCGGCTAAAAATGAAAATATGGAAGATTTGGGGCCTTCTCATGTTATTAACTCCATTTGTTTTTTCTTGTATAGGTAGGTTCTTATTTCTAAACATGTGCTCAAATGATAGATATGCATTTGGTTCTCTTCAGGTTCTAAAAATCTTGGAGAAGCATGATCCTCTGAAAAACGCTCAGGCTAAGTATGGGATGATTCCACCTGATGAAGCCAGCACTGTTCAGAATTATGTAGAGCACATGCTTTTCCTGTTAATCGAGGAACAAGCAAATGATGCCTCTATGGGACCCATCTTGGAGTTTGTGGTTTCAGAAAACATCATGGAAAAGCTCTTTCTTTGGAGCCTGCGGCGAGAGTTCACTGATGAGACAAAAATTGAGCAACTGAAGATGTATGAAATGCTGGTTACTCAGTCTCATCAGCCTTTGCTGCACCACAAGCCCATCTTGAAGCCTTTGATGATGTTGCTGAGCTCCTGCTCAGGGACTACCACACCAGAAGTGGAAGTGGAGTTGGTTGTCCTCCTGAACCAGCTCTGCTCTATAATAGCCAAAGATCCCTCCATTTTAGAACTGTTTTTCCACACCAGCGAGGACCAGGGAGCTGCCAATTTCCTCATTTTTTCCCTCCTGATTCCCTTTATCCATCGAGAAGGAACAGTAGGCCAGCAGGCTCGTGATGCGTTGCTCTTCATAATGTCTCTGTCTGCAGAAAACAATGTTGTTGCAAACCACATAGCAGAAAACACTTACTTTTGCCCGGTAAGTTTTTGTTTGGTTTGGTCTTAAAGTTTAAGCTGTCCCTTCTGTTTTTCTTCTTCTGGCCCTTTTTTTGGAAAAATATATTACAACTTAGTTATTGTTGCTAACACCCTATTTCACAAGTTTTAATGTTGTTCAAGCCAGCTGTACTCTAGTCTTGTCCTCCAGCTAGTCTTTGGCTACCTGTTTCCATACTGGTGCTTTTCTTTCCTTTGTACCAGCATTAAGTGGATTTACTGTCACACTGAATAACTGATGGAAGGGAAAACGAAGCTGGGAAGGTATCTGATGTGATGCACTTGGGACCCCTGTAAGACCAAGGGGTGAGGGTAGTGAGAGGCAGGCGTGGTGAACAGCGGCATCGCTGTTAAAGCCCAGAGCTTCAGAGCAGAGAACACTAGAATACCTCGTCCGTAAGTGTTAGTGCAGGGCAGCTACTCCAGCCAAAGGGGTCTGATCTTACCCCTCTGCTTGCTGTCCTCAGAGTGGTAGGTCAGAGCCAGCTTGGCGCCTGGAGGTGGCCTGCAAGCTAAAACCACCCCTCTAAACTCTTGCTTTTGCTAGTTGTAACTATTGCATCTTACACGGCCATTTTTTTTTGTCCTGAGAGCCTCGGTTGACCTTGTTTAATAGATCCTGCTAAAGACTACTGAACTTGGTTCCTAAATTGTCCCTGAGACATACACCATTATTAGATCCATGCTATAACTTCCATGATTACATCTTCCAATTAATTAAAAAAAAAAAAAGCCTTTTTACACTGAAGATAAAAGGCAGCTATATTAACCTCCGAACAGCAGGGAGCCACGACTGACAGTCATTCTAATTAAGAAAGCTTCCTGTCAAAATGTGCTAAAATCAGACTTTTCTGAACAGTAATGAGACTGGCCTAAGTCTATAATAAAATTTTAATGCAGTGTTTTAGAATTAGCCTAGAAGTAGCTCAGCAGCACAAAACCTTTTTTTGAATTTGAGCATGACAAGCTCAGGGACCGGGTTTTGTTCCATGGGAGGACTCGGTAGTGCTGGTGCCTCTGCTGTGTATCGCTCAGATCAGAGGAGCTGAGGTCGTGTCTGCATCTCCAGGCAGCTGGCAATGTCCTCCGCTGCCCTGCATGGTATTTGCCTGATGGAGGTGCTTGCAAAAGCAGATAAGCATAGAGGGTTGACATGAGAAATGTTGGAACAAGTCTGCAAGGACACTGTTCAGAGCAAAACAATAAATAGAAGCAATGCTGCTCTGCCCCATTCCTCCCCCCAAGTTTTCTCCTCATTTATTTCCTTCCCTCCTAAGATTTTTATCATGGGCGGGTGATTTTGTTTTACTGAT
>JAVCKT010026833.1:0-11130 GCA_032273925.1 Rhynchotus rufescens | reverse complement strand
AGAAAAGAAAAGAAAAGAAAAGAAAAGAAAAGAAAAGAAAAGAAAAGAAAAGAAAAGAAAAGAAAAGAAAAGAAAGAAAAGAAGGAAAAGAGAGACAGGAAATGGAGCAAATGCAGTTGCAAAGGAGCCACGGGAGGTAGCCAAGAAATGGGAGGCTGGGAGCAGGGCCAGCACTCGGAAAGGGCGGCTGGCAATGGGAAAGGAAAAACAGAAAATATCCTTCACCCGGCCAAACCCAGAGCCCGGAGCACCGGGAACAACATGTACGGCCAAGGAGCAGCCATACGGCAGGGCCTCAGCGGGCCCCGGGCAGGCACGGCCGCCGGGCGCTACCTGAGCGCCTCGTTGTAGATCTCGGCCACGCTGACGGTGATGGCGTAGTCCCAGTCGGCCGCCTTGCTCCGCACCTCGGCGAAGAGCAGCTGCAGGGCGCGCTGGTTGATGCCTGGGTTTGCAGCCGTTCCCTAGCAGGGGGCGAGAGAAGGAAACAGCCCAGTTGGGTGGCGTTTTAGTTATCCACTTAGGGCCTGGGCCACCTGGTCCAGCTGAGATGGTGCTGAGTCCTGGGGTGAATCAAGCAGTGTGGGATGGGAAACCAAGGCAGAAGGGAGGGGGCAAAGCTTTACCTCCATCGTGTACGTTTTGCCGGCGCCCGTCTGCCCGTAGGCGAAGATGCAGACATTGTAGCCATCGATGCAGGAGGTGACGAGGGCCTGGACCTCTCGAAATACCTGCTGGGCGCAGGGGAGTGTCACCAAGGCCTTGCCTGCACCTTCTGCACTGCAGCCCGCGGTGCCAGCAGCTCCTTTGATAGGCCGAGCAGCGGGACTCGGCCGTACTTACGTCCTCCTGCGTTGCTTTAGGGGGAAAGACCTTGTCCAGCTCGAAGGACACCTGCTTGCCTTTGTGTGAGAGGTGCAGCACAGCGTCGTCGTCGGGGTCGAACGTCACCGCGCTGGCTGCCTCGGCGCCCACCCCGTCCTCCTTCGTTATGGGGCGGACTCGCCCAAACACACGGATGTTGCCTTCAGGAGGAGAGCAGGGATCAGCTCAGACCCTGGAACCCGTGGACAACCCCACATTCTCCACAGGCACCGTCCAACGCCCCAGGCACTCAACACAACCTTCTCACCCCAGACCCTTGGCCATGGAGAGCTAGCCCGCAGGTGTCCAGAGACACCCCAGGAGGAGACACTGCCGGGGTCTCCCGCGCACCTTTGAGTCGCACCAGCTCGTTGTGACACTTCTTGCGGAGCTGCAGCTCCCGGCGGTACTTCCTCAGGAGCTCCCGGTTGGCGCTGTTCACCTCCTCGATGGCTTGTCCAATCTGAGCGAGAAGGGAAAGGGGTCACAGCCCGGCCCTGCCAGCTCTGGACTGCCCCATCCTCCTGCGGAGGTGGCACACAAGAGTCAGCCAGGGGAGGACACGGGCAGGGGAGGCCTCACCTCGGACCTGGCACTCCGCAGGGTCTCCTGGAGGAGCAGGGGGAAGTCGCGGACCTGCCGCTTCAAGCTGTTGTAGTCGTTGGTGAGGGTGCGGAGTGCCGGCTGCAGCGTGAGCAGGTTGGTCCGAACGCCTGGGAACACAGAACCACCGAATCCAGAAAGGCTGAGGTTGGAAGGGACCTCTAGGGATCATGGAGTCCAACCCCCTGCTCCAGCAGGGACACCCAGAGCACAGGGCACCCGGTCGCATCCAGGCGGGTTTAGAAGATCTCCAGAGAAGGAGACTCCACAGCCTCCCTGGGCAGCTTGTGGCAGGGATTGGGCACCCTCACAGCAAAGAAGTTCTTCCTCATACGGAGATGGAACTGTCTGGGTTTCAACTTATATCCATGACACTTATACCCATGAATACAGGGGATGTGTCCCCCTAGCATGGTGAAAAGGGCTTGGAAGGAGCCCGGCCGGCACACAAGGGTGCTTCCCAGGGCATGCAGGGCTTGTCCACGAGCACTGGGCACTCCGCACGCCCTGCACAGCTCCTGCCCTTACCTGCCAGGTTCTCGTGCACAGCCTTCATCTCCACTTGCGCGCGGGAAAAGGCCTCTTCGATAGCTCGGTTCTTCTCATCCTCCATGGCCTGCATCTCCTCCAGCATCTGCCCGTGCGCCCGCTCCAGCTCAGCCTCATACAGCATGATCTGGGAGGGCAGCACAGCCGTGCTCAGGCCGGAGCAGAGCCTCCGGAGGAGCAGTGGGACTGGGCAGCGGCGCGCGAACGGCCGTTGGTACCTGCGCGCGGAGCTGGGCCGCCGTCTTCTGCGAGCTCTGCAGCTGCTGCTCCATCTCCTTGAGCACCTGCCGCTGCATGCCCACCTGCTCCTGCAGGTACTGGTTTCGGGACTGGCTCTCGCACAGGGCCTGCTTCGCCTTGGACGACTCCACCTCCACTGTTTTGATGATGTACTGCGGGGAAAAGCCCACGTGTGAGACGTGGCGGTGCACAGCGGCGAGCGGGACCCAGCGCGCCATTAATCCACCAAGACCCCACGGTTTCCGTGGGGCCAAACGCATCACCCAGCCAGCAGCAGCACCTCCCCATGTCCTGGTCTGTCCCTTGAGGGCCAGGAGAGGACACAGCCCTCTCACCTTGACCTGCGGGGGCTGCGCCTTGAGGCTGGCGATGGTCTCCTGGCTGTCGCGCAGGCGCCGGCTGAGGCGCTCCTCCTCCTGCGCCTTCTCGGCCAGCGAGTCCTTGAGGCGCAGCTCCACCTCGGCCAGGCGGTTGGTCTTCTGCTGCACCTCGAGGTCCAGCTCGCCCAGCTTGGCCCGCGCCTCCTCCACCTCCTGCTGCAGCTGCGCCAGCCGCTCCTGCAGCCGCCCGTTCTCCTGCAGCGGCGCAAGGTGAAAACGGCCGGACTGCCGGCACCGCGCCGCGTGCCCGCGCCGCCACCGCCGCCGGGTGACTCACCTGGACGTGCTCGCAGGGCAGGCACGGCGCCGGCTGCTGCTGCTGCCGCAGCGCGCGCAGCTCGCCCTCGCGGGCCTTCATCTCCTGCCGCAAGCGCTCGTTCTCGGCCGCCAGCAGGTCACGGTGCTTCTCCAAGTCGGTGCCGCCCTGTGAGCCAGAACGAAGCCGATGGGGAGGAGGATGGGGGACACACAGGCGAAAACCGCAGCAGCAGCAGCTCGTTAGACACCCAATCCCCCCGTGCCGTCACCGGCAGCAGCGAATCGCTCCCGGAGGTGATTGCTTCCCAGCCGGCGCAGGCTCCGGGTGCGCCCGGCGGGCTCCCCGCTGCTGCCGCGGCCGGGCCGCCTCGCTCCCGCGCCCGCATCTGCCGCCTCGCTGCGAGCACCTGATTCACCGCGGCCGATTAAAACGCGCGCTAATGACAGGCCTTGCTGCTCGGCTCTCCCGCGGGGAGAAATGGGCCACGTCGAGTAGTAGCAGCGACCATTATTAAAGAACTGCCATCCACTCTGCAGGATGAATAAATAAGAAAGGAAAGACCGAGCCACAATTAGAGAGCCTGAAGCGCCTCCTCCTCCTGCCCTTGCAGCCGAGCTCGTCTTCACCGCCTCCTTCGCTGCTGCTCTCTCCTCCCCAGCCTCGGAAGGCAGCGAGTGAGCAGAGGTGCTTCAAGCAGCCCAAACGTCACGGGAGATGCTCCCAGCCCCAGCGCCACTGCGCAAGGGAGGCACCTGCTCGCTGCCCGCGTAGCCCTGCTCAAAAGCAGGTGGATTTTAGCAATGACTTATATAAATATATCTGTTTTCTGCAGGGGCTGCCTTGGGCTTGCAGCTCAGCTCCTTCCCTCCCCGCTGCAGAAGCGCAGTGAGGCTGCGATGAGAGGCTGGATGCAGTTAATCAAATCGACTGCTGTGGCCCCTGGGCCGGCTTTGCCACCCGTGTGCCTTGGCGACTCTTTCTTTCCCACGGCACCGGCTTCATCCCGCGCTCCTACCACCAAAAAGGCAGCGCTGGCCACCAACCGCCTCCACCCTGCAGCTGGGATATTGCCCCATCTGCCTTGCCAAGCCTTTCATAAACAACCCGGCCTCCACGGTCCATAATTTAGGAGCTGCTGATGGATAACGAATGCAAACGCGCTCGCATTGTGCTGCAATTAATTCTGTGCGGTTATTAGCCGCTCCTTGCCGGAGCTGCAGGACGGACAGCAAGCGTGCAGCACGGTGCGCGCCGCCGGGCCACCAAGGCACCTTTCACGTGCTCAGGGCTGCCATCCTGGCTGGAAAACCAGAGGGAAAGCGAGCAGCAAGCTCACAGGCACTGGCTGAGCTCTCCTCCCATCTGGTTTGGGGGAAAAAAAAAGGCTGTTTCCAAACACAGCAAGACGTTACGAGACACAACAGCGCGAACGGCCCCTAGCACAGCTCCTGCTGCAGCGCTCACGTGCCCTCCTCGCTGCAGCTCGGCTGGGGCTTAAAATAGCGCTGCCAAGCAGCGAGCCACTCGGAGCAACGGCAGGAATTTTCCCGGGGACACGGCCACGCCGGCGGAGCAGGGATCGCGTCGCGTTTAGGGGCCAGCCCCGCACACGGCCGGCTGCCGGTGCAGCGTCCCGGCACCGTGCAGGACGCGCGCAGAAAGCTCGCGGGCAAACGCTCATTGGGATGGAAAAGTAAAAGCCGCCACAACACGAGCCTGACACTCACGGAAAATCACCCGGGGGGTTTGGGGCTCGTCCCCCACGGCCCTACCTGCATCTGGCCGGGCACCTCCGGCCGCATGCTGCTCTCCGGAGGGGACGGCGGCTCCTTGGTGGCCCCATGGGGCGGCAGGTGCGGCCCCGCCATGGGGCAGCTCCCGGGCGGGCGCGCTGGCCCCGCGCAGGGCCGGCTCCTGCGCTCCGGCCGTGTCGCGCAGCCTCCGCCGACCGAATCCGGGGCAGCGAGAGCCACCTTTTTGACACCAGCGGAACAAGCCAAACCTGACTCTAATAGCTCCCACAACATCCACATGCAAATCCGTTTATGAGCAGCCTGGATTTCAGCCTCCCTGCAAGGAGCAAGTCCTCATGCCCGCAGATATGGCTCTATGGGCAGAGCAAACGTTTAGGGGGTCAGCTCGCAGAGGCTGAGAAAAAAAAGAGGGTTTTGTCCTCAAAACTTTGCAAGGTCTCGGTGCTCACTCAAACATCCACTATTTGCTGCTGGACGTGATCACCCCCTCAATTGCTTTGTCCTGCTGAAGCAGGCATTACTTTTTCTTCAGTGTTGCCCTTTCAGCCTGGAATTAAACGGGCCGGTTGGTTTTGCCAGCTTGTCCTGAGAGCTGCTCTGCTTCCGGCTCTGCCAATGCCCTATCCCGATGGGTCGCATCGCTTCCAAGGGCCCGGCTGCTGTGGCCGGAGCAGCACCACAATGTCCGGAGACGGCAACCACGGCGAGGACAGTTCGGTGCCGAGGGGCCGGGCGCTCAGCTGAAGCACGATGGGCACCTACAAGGGGAGCTCCGGGTACTGGAGCTCCTGTTCTCCATGTGAAACCTCCCGGCGGATCGGGGCAGGCCGGCAGGGAAGACAGGCTGTCACACGTAAGCGCACTCGAAATGCAGCACTCACTTCGGGCCACCATCCACACCCGGAAACCCCGACTGTGCCTCTGTTTTCTACCCTCCATTCAGCCCCATCCTTCCCCAGCCCACGTCTTACCTGGCCTTGCAGCTGGACGGACACATCGATGTCTTCCTTTTCCCGGGCGGAGAGTTTCTCCTGCAAAGCCAGCAGCTCCTGCTGCATCCGCAGCTTCTCCTCCTGCAGGTGAGCCATGGATTCAACCATCTTCTGGATGACGGGGAGCTGCCGGGCTGCGGGCAGGCTGGCGCGTTTGCTGCTGCAAAGCCTGCCCCCTGCAACGGGAAGAGCGTGCAGAGGCCAGGAGCCCTCCCAGCGCCAACGCTCGGCGTTCGGCTCCACACGGAGCCCCTGCACGGGCTGCAGTGCTGCTGGAGACGGCAGGAAACTGCCCTGGAGGAAATGCTGCCTGGCCAGGGAGGTTCCAGCACCCCTGCAGAAGGACTGTCCATCCAGGGAATATCTGCCTGCCCCTGCAGAAGGATTGTCCAGCAGGGAATATCAAGCATCCCTGCAGAAGGCTTGTGTGCTGGGAATATTGACCACCCGTGCATGTCATGCCCCGGGTGTGTTTAAGCGGAGGGGTCCATTAAAGTGGAGGTGTCCAGGTGGAGGAAATCCCGATTCACCCACATGGCAAAGAACAGTCTGGACACAAGCTCCCCTCCAAACCCGTCCTGACTTCTTGTGCCAGCAGAGGTGCTGGGCATCAAGCGCCACAAAGCAGAGCATCTGCTGGGTTTGAGTCTGGGGGGGTTTAGGTCTGGGGGGGTTTCTTGGCACATTTTCCAAGGGAAGGAAGTCGCATTGCACCGAGGGGTCTAGAAACACGGCAAGAAAGCCCAGCTCTCAGCACACGGGGATGACCCAACGGAGGGTGGCCGGGCTGCCCGGCCGGGCCGCCGCGCACGTCTGGGTGATGACACAGCCCAATTACATGACGAGATGCTCTGTTTTCTGCACCTCACTCAGATAACAACTGCCTTTCCTGCCTCGCTCTGATTCATCCCCAATATCCTTTTCTTTTTTGTCGGAATGAGCAGGTGCTTGTAGAAAGATGGTATATGATCATGTCATTAGAGACTGCATCATAGTGCACAAATGTACCGGAAGCCAAATTAAAATTACACAGGTACCCTGAACAGCAACATTGCCTAATCTCGGCGCGTTTGGCCTCCTAACCCGCCCCATATCATTCTAAACACCGTTTGCGGCGCGCATGAGAGTCATCGGGGCTCACCAAAGCCTCCCAGGACGGACATTAAGCCTATAAAATGAATCCTGAAATGACTCACGCCTTCCCAAGGAAAATAATAATCGAAATAAAAAGAGCTGGCCCTGCCTCAGGAGAGAGGCATGGCCTGCGACGGGCCGTGGAAGCCAAGCACCCCCGTACCTGCTTTCTCGATGCTCATGGTGCTGGGGGCTGCCGGCGTGTTCCCCAGCGCCGTCCAGCCACAGGCTCCCTCGGGCTGCCCCCAGGAGCCGAAACGTTCCTTTAACATCAGGCACGGAACAAAGAGCAGAGCAGCGCTCAGGCACGGGGCCGGCTGGTGAGCAAGCCCGCGCACGCCCGCAGGGTTTGCGGTCACAGCCCCGCGCAGAGGGACGGGCTGAAAGCAACGTGAAAGGGGAAGGAAAAGGAGCGAAGCCAGAATCAAACAGGACTGAGCAAAGCAGGAGAGGGGCGTAGAAAAGGGTGCAAAAAAGCCTCTCTTTTTTCCCTTATGGAGAAAAGCGCCCGTGGCAGCCTGCCCATCCCGCGCGCGGCTCGTTAGCCCAGGCTGCATAATCCTCCCCACGCCAGCCCGAGGTTGCTTTCCTGCCCTCTATCTTATCTAGGAGCACGTGGTGCTACTCGCTCGGTGAGCGATGTGAAGGCAGGCGCTGGCAGGGGCGGCGCGCGCCGCCAGCGACACCTTCCCGAGCGCCACCGGGAAGGAGGCGGCCGCGCGAGCGGCGGCCACCGGCGCGGCTGCATTTCTGAGGTGCCTTTCCTTGGAAAGCCCGGCAGGCTGTTGCTGACGGCGGGGACAATTCGCCATGGTTTTACCCGGGGCTGCTGCGAGATAACGAGGTGTTGGCCTGGCTCGCAAAGGAGCCCTATTTAAATGGCTTGCCTGGAGCCCCGGGTGACCTGGCGGCGGCGCCGACGCGAGCGTGGCAGCCCGGTGCCCTGACACCGTCGCCTGCCCTGCATGCACCATGCGTCACCCTGCAGCCCCGTCCTAGCCCCTAGCTGGGGATGCAGCACAGGTGGAGCTGGGTTCAGTTTAGGTGGCCACTGGCCATCCCCGTGGTGGCCGTGCAGCTGGGGTAGGCGCGGAGGGAGCCGCGCGGATCTGCTCCACGTGCCCGGCGGGAACCGTTCTCACCTGCAGGGCGAGGGGACGCACGGTGGCCGGCCAGCCCGCGCCAAGGCCTCCACGCTGCCGCGCAGCAGGCAAGAGCAGGGGGCACGGGGCCGCTGGGCTGGCACCGGCCGCGGGGTCCTGCTCAACACCTGCGACAGGAGGAGAATCCCCGCTGCAGCGCAGCCCCTGCGGGGGGACCGCGGCCGCGCTCTGCAAACCCGCTGCCCTCGCCCCGGCCGGGGTCCCGCTCCAGAGCTGAGCTCTGGCAAGCTCTCTGCATGCCTGGAAGTGCCCCGAAAGGAGACGGCACAATTTGGATGGTGCCAAAAACGGACCTTGACATCGGCATCCCCCCTGCTCCGTCTGCCTGCCTCTCATACAGGCACCAGTGCCTGTGGCCTCGCTCTGCCCCTCTCCTTCCCGGGCCCCGTCCTCAGCACGAGCAACAATTTCCGGCATGCTGGGAAAAAAATGCAACGTCTCAGTCGCTGAGCCGAGCGTGGGCAATTGATTCACCCTCACGCGAGAGGCGCCGGGGCGGAGGGAAACCGCAGCGGCCGCGTCCTCTGGCCTCGGCCCGGCCGCCTAAGGAGGAAGGAATGTGCCCGAGCCACCAGCGGAGAGGAAGCAGCCCAGAACCCCCCTGGTTTTAGCCTCTTTGATGCTGACCAGTCCAACAGCCTCACAGAGGCACCGCCGCGGCCACTGGAGCAGCCTGTGGACCTCGAGGGAACAGGCGGGTTGGTAGGCGAAGCGCCCCAATGGCCACGGGGAATGTGGGCAATGCTGCAAGCCCTTCTGCTCGCCCCGATCCCCCCGCTGCCGAGGACGCCGGGAAGCCGAGGCGCTACCAGCTGCTGCCTGGCAGCAAGTTCTGACAGGCAGGGCCTGCCGAGGAGCCGGCACGGAGGAAGAGCGCACGGGGCGGCCGCCCCCCGGCCTCGCTCCGTCTGCTGCCTCCCGCCTTCACTCTCCCTTTCCCGGGCTGGCGGCAGCAAAGTGTGGCAAATCCCACCCCGTTTCAAGGCAAAGACAGGGGCCTCTCGCCTCAGTGCTCACCTCTGCGCCGGCTCCCCGCTCCGTTTCTCAACGCCTCGGCTCCGGCACCTGGAAAAGAAATGCGAAAAATGCGGGCTTGCTGGTTGGCGGCGCAGGGCGGGAGCGAAGGCGGCCGAGCCCACGGGGAAGGGACGAGCCGCCCCACGTACTCACCGGCCAAGGGTCCCGGCTCCCAGCTCCAGCGGCGCTCGGTGACACGCGCGGCCCTGGCGCAGCGGCAGCCTGGCACCTATGGGCCAAGGGCAAAGCCAGACGTTGGTGCTGCCTTTAAGGCTGGAGACAGCCCCGAGGCGGGTTTGGCGCTGCAGGACGCGGTGCCTGCCACAGGGTCCCCAGCACTGCCTCACCCCGCAGGAAGTGGCATCTCCTTTAGGGCCAGCAGAAAAAACACCCAAACAAACCCCAAACACTGCGCTTGCTAAACGCGCCCGGCGGATGTTATATAAACTGTGCTGGCAATTAATTCCCTCGTTTCTGCTTCCTCTGCAGGCTCCTCCAAAGGCGGCGCGTGATTTATTTGGTTTTGACTCCGAGGCCGCGCACAGCCTGCACGGCCGCTGCAGCGCCCGGGCTGCGCCCGCTGCCTCCCCCGGCCCCGCTGTGAGCGCTGCTGCTCCCAGTCCCAACATCTGCTCCCAGTCCCAACACGGCTCCCGCTCCCGGTCTGGACCGCAGTACTAGCCCCAGTCCCAATCCCGGTCTCGATTCCAGTGCAGATCGTGGTCCCCAACCTGTTCTAGCCCCAGTCCCGGTCCTGATTCTTGCCTTAGCTCCAGTCTCGGCACTGATCCCGGGACCACTCCCGGTTTCGATCCCAGTCCCCGCGCTAGTCCTGCTCCCGATCCTGTACTAGTCGCAGCCCCAGCCCTGATCCCGGTCCCAGGCCCGGTCCTAGTGCCGGTGCCGGTTCGGATCCCCGCGCGGACAAAGGCGGCCGCAGCCGGGGCCGCTGCCCGCTCCGCGGGGCCGCTCACCGGGCGCGGCGGCGGCGGCGGCGGCGGCGGGGGCGGCCCCTGCCCATCCCCGCCCTCCCGGGCCGCTGGAGCAACGGGAGCGAGAAGCTCCTCCCCCTGGTGCTCGTTGCCGTGGAAACCCTCGGAAAAAAAAAAACGCGGGAGGGGGAACCCCCCTCGGCCCGAAACAACGAGCGTGCGAGCGCGGCCGGAGCGAATAAAGCTCAGCCTGCAGCCCTCGGATAAAGCTCAGCCTCCAGGCGCCGAATAAAGCTCAGCCTCCAGCGCCCGTGTCGCCCCTCGTGTGGGCGCAAGACCCCGAGCCGCAGAGCCCGGGCGGAAGGGCCTCGCCTTCCCAAAGCAAAACCCTCTCCTTCCCAAAACATTCCCGGCGTTTCCCGCGCCGCGTGCCGGTCACAGCCGCTCGCTCGGGCCATGGAGCGGCACGAGGGGCCGCGGCCGCCAGGCAGCTGTGCTGGCAGCTCCGTTCGGGCGCAAGGCCAGGGCTCTTGGGGCCCGCTGGCCACGTGCGCCCCGCTGCGCGCAGAGCCCCGGTGCTCACGGCGCGTGTGGCACCAGGGACACCTTCCCGCAGGGCTCCATTGGGGGCTACCGGGGCAAATTCGGCTCTCAGTGCGAGTTATTTTACCCGCAAGGTCGTGTCCCACACAAGGTGCCTCAGTTGGGCCCAGACCAGCAAATAGGCTGAGACTAAGGATATGTCCAGGCTTCTCCTGCAGCTCCGGGGAGCAGCTCAGGGATGAAGCAGGGCTAAGGGCTGGATATGCTGGACATGGCCTGAGCTGTGGTAAGTGCTGCCCGGTCTAAGCCCCCAACCATGCTCATGTAGCGCTGGGGCGTGAAGCAGCCCTGAGCGGCTGAAAAGAAAATGCAGTGGAGCAGTGTGTGCCCATTTTATTTTATTATTTTATTATTTTATTATTTTATTATTTTATTATTTTATTATTTTATTATTTTATTTTTTTATTTTTTTATTATTTTATTATTTTATCATTATTTTATTTTATTTTATTTTATTTTATTTTATTTTATTTATTATTATGTATGCTATCATTATATTTTATTATTTTATGTTTTATTATTATGTATTTTATCTATTTTTTTAATCTCTCATGTGCCACTCGCTCTGAGCACCTCCTCGCCACTATTGCAAAAGCATCGCCGCCTCGGCAGCCTACCCACACAAACAAAAATAAAAATA
>JAVCKT010026832.1:8946-33338 GCA_032273925.1 Rhynchotus rufescens | reverse complement strand
GTCGTGGCTCCAGTTGCTCAAGTGGGGGAGTTTTCCATCCCAGTGTGTCATAAAGCTGGACACTTGTATTTAAAATGCAAGCATGGGTTTGGGAGGATAAAGAACTGTATGAAAGAGGCAGCATTTTGCCATACTCAGTTTGAGCTTTGTCATAAGTAAAGTCAAAGGCGCTTTGACCTCTCCTTGCTACTGACTGCACAATTCCGGGCTAAAGCAGTTACGCTGCAGTGGCCTTTGTAAAATAAGTGACAGTTTGGTTTATCCACTCGATTGTTGCTCTCGTAATAAACACATTATCTTACGTCAATACGTATCTTTTTACATTATGTTCTGGGAAATTCCAGAGACTTCTTGTGCTTGAAAAACATTTGGATTTGGGAATTGCCAAAGGGATTTTGCTGTACATGAACCACCTTTGTTGGGGATTTCATTTCAGATACCTGATTTGTAAGAAATATTGAGCAGTCTGCTTCCATGTCAGACCACTTGATGGACTCTGAATCCATGCACCCAACAACATTTGGATCCAATTTTGACATAGTCCTGTGTAACATATGTAGGTAAATGACTAGTGAGCCAAAAGCTCTTTTTTTCCCCCTGTGGAAGTGTCATCGTGGTGAAGCTGTTTGTTTAAACTTGCTCACGAGTTCCACATCCTGCCTTCACCTGCTGCAGCTTCGCTGCAAAGGTCCCATTTAGTGTTGGAGTGCAAGTGTTAGAGGTTGTTTTTTAACAGCATTTCACATGAGAAATTTTCATCTCCAAACCAGTAGTAAGGCACCTTGCAGGCTGTACAGAGAAACCTTTTGTGATGAGAGACAAAACATAGATTGATTCGAATGGTTGAAGTCTTAGAACAATTCTATGTTGCTGAGAAATAATTTTCCATTTATGAGAACAGAATGAAAATGTGCATGTCAGCCATTTGGAAAAAATGAATCTTGGATAGTAGCCAATTTAGTTTTCTGAGTTAGATTTTTGGATATTCCCATTAGCTATTTTTAGTTAACTATATATACTTCCCATATACTCTGCAGTGCTTTTACTTAGCTTAAGACATATAACTGATTAGACTTAATGTTAACTGATTCAAGAAGAGAAATGGCACATAATGATGTATATGCTCTTGAGAGATTTGGCCTATAATTCTCAGGATTATTGGGAGAAAAAAATAGGGGCAAAAAACCCCTTCCCAAATGGGATGCAGTTTCTGTGGCAGTTGAAATGTGTATGATTAAACTCCTTACGCAAACCAGAATGGCTCCCAGTGGAGAGCAAGGACGTTCTAAGTATAGCCAAGACTAAATTCTCAGGTCTGGGTTTTCTCTATTCAATTCCCATTTGATTATCTTCTGTAATATTTAAACTTCATGCCATGCCATAATTATTTAATAAAAAGTAAATATAAAATGTATCTCAGTGGGGAATATGACCTTTTACCTTCGTGTTGTTATACCAGAGACAGGCACAGATAAACAGAAAGTCTGGATCAGCGTAATGATCTGTCTCACCTGGTAGTTTAATTCTTCCAGGGTCTGATGTAGTTGCCTGCTTGTGTGTTTGGGAAGATGCAGTAACTGCCATGGGCATCTCCTGGAGTCAGGTACAAGCACAAATACCACAGGAGGATGGAAGAAGCTTCCGCTGAATGAGGACGTAACTAAAGGAGTTACATATGTTACTTATTTAAATACTTCGTGAACATCTTAGTACTATTCTCAGCACGTGATTGCATGGATGTATCGTTTAAATTATAGCAAACATCCTGCAATGTAAGGAAGTTCTAAAAAAACAGACCTAAAAATGTCTAAAACCCTCATGTCCTAAAACCACATGGTTGAGTTCATAGGATCAATACAGTTGGATACTCCGGTACCAAATGCAGCATTCTGTGGCCGTGCTTCCCTGCTGTATCTTTCCAACTATTCACTCAGTTTCTAATAGATGGGGAGAAGTCAGAACTGGAAACTGGGGCAGATTCGAGTGCAGACGTCCTGCTTTTTCTTTGTTGTCACATTGAGCGAGTAAGCCAAGCTCACCAGGGCTGACGGTATTCCCGTCGGAATACTTCGGTTAGAAGTTGTGCAGGTAGCATGCAGCATTCACATGAACTTGTCAGTGGTTTCAGCAGCCCTGCCTCTGAAGGCAGCTCCTGGAATATTTGCAGAAAATAAGTGTATTCATTCCGTTCAGTTCTGCCCACCATAATGAGCAGTCACGGTGGTGTGTGTGTTTGTGTATATACATTAATGCACAGGAAGATATCACTATTTAAGCAATAAGCAAACTGAAGAGTTTTTAAATATATATGTATACATAATGGCAGAAACATATGTACAATTAAAGAGCTGGAGTTGGAGTATCAGGAGTGAGGGCACCTAGTTTGTACAATATTGTCCAACAGTAATAGTTTGTGTGCCCAGTTTAACCAGTAGAGTAAGAATTACCTTTAAAAGGAGCTGAGGCATCCTTGTGTAGGAACTGTTCTAGTACAAAGTTCTTGTAATGCTTGGCTTATTATTCAGCTTATCTTACGCAGAGGTGAGGACCTGCCTGTGGAATTAGGCCATGAAAACTTCTAGGGACCCAGACAGGGGAGGCTTTGAGATCTGGGGGGGGAGGAAGGAGGCAGGGGCAGACAGTAGGGAAGCTGCTATGAAATGCATCCTTATTCTGGAAGGATTTTTAAGATGTATCTAAGATGCATATTCATATTATATAACCTTTTTTTTTTCTGATTTTCTTTTCAGCCTTAAATGAACCTACAATAGATTATGGTTTCCAAAGACTGCAAAAAGTCATCCCAAGGCATCCTGGTGACCCTGAAAGACTAGCTAAGGTAAAATATTATTAGGCATTTTACTAGTCCACTGAATATTGTCTTCCACTTCTAATTCATAAAGGAAACACCAAAAAGTGTTTCTTAAATATGATTTTAACTAGGGGCAGTTCACCAGTTGGTTGTAGGTCCACATTGGAACTTGGTTGTGTAGAAAGCACAGCCACCACAGCCATTTACCTGCTGGAGCTCAAATCCTGCCTGTGAACTTTCTGTTACTGCTGACAGGAGAGTCCAAAGCAGATAACATCCCAGGTCATATTCACGGTTCTTTGTTTAATTCCTGTTGGCAAATTACTGTTCTAAAATACACCACAGACATAAAGGATTGGTTGCAGGGGGTCTAATTCCAAGGGAACCTTTTATTCAAAAAAAAATTTGAAGCTCAGCTTTTTCTGTAGCAACAACTGTAGTACATCGGTCATGGAACAATTCAAGATTTTATGTGTCTGTAATCTTGAACACTGTGTATTGATGTGGCACCTTAACACAATGACAGTGTTATTAGCAACATGTCTACACTTTATTGCAGTACCAAAAATAACTATTACTGTTTTTGCAGACTGAAAGCCTGTTATATTCAGAAACAGGATAATGAATTTTTTTTTTCTATGGAAAATAGAAAAAATGGAAAATATGGAAAAGTCCTACAATCAGTGGTAACAGAAGATTAGTTAACCAGCTCAGGTTTCTTAATTATTTGATTACTAGTATAGAGAGAAAAAGTGAATATGGACGTGAATGGATTTTTATGTGTCTATGCAAGATAATCTACTGAAATTCAGTTGAGAATTGTGTTCCTACTTAGGTAAGACTGAAAGTTTTCTCCATGTGTTTTCAAGTTCGTGCTCCTAAGCAGTTTCAGAACTATGGAGAGCTCCCTGACAAAGCTGGACCTCTGATGCCACAAACCACGCAGCACGGATTGGCATTTCGTGGCAAACACCGCAGGACTTTTCAAAGCAACTGATTATTTTAGATGTCTAGTTTGAGATACTGTAAAAAGACTGATTTTTCATAAATATAATATATATTATAATATATATATAATATATATATTCATATAATAGATAATTGCCTTTTTAAGAAAGCAAGTTTTTGAAATGATCGCTTATTGCCTAAAAAACATTAGTCCCAGTTTTCCTTGCACTGAAATCTAGTTCTGTTAAAATGTCAGCTTTGTGCTTGTGTTCCTGTTCTAGGAAATGCTCTTGAAGCGAGCTGCTGACCTCGTGGAGGCGCTGTACGGGACACCCCACAACAACCAGGTCAGCCTGCCCGCGCTCAGGAGGGCAGCGGGAGGGCCGCGCTGGGAGGTTTCCGAACACGCGCTGGAAATGTTCTCCATGTAAACTACTGATCTGGTGCCTTTCCTTGGACTGCAGGATATCATTCTGAAACGGGCTGCAGATATTGCGGAAGCTCTCTACAGTGTCCCAAGGAATCCTGGACAGATCCCGGCCCTGTCCAGCTCTCCTGCTCACAGCAGTATGATGGGAATTAACTCTTACGGAAGCCAGTTAGGAGTCAGCATTTCAGAATCAACACAGGCAAACAACCAAGGTAACTAGTGCAAGCATTCCAGCCTTTCTGGCATTTCTGCCAGTGGTTTTGCAATTTTTTATACTTAAAAAGTACAAACAAACTAGATATTGTGTATACTTTTAAATTATCTATGAATTTCTCTAAGTTGCCCCTTAAAATTATAGCAAATACCACATACAATGTAAATTCTGCATCATTAAAGGATGAGCTCACACATTTTTTTCCAGGTCGCAGAACAAGTTTCAACAAATCAAATGCATCTGAATAGAAAATCTATCAGTTGCCTTTAAAAAATTAGCTGTCCACTTTTTTTTTTGTTTGCCTAATTTGAAAGCAAGTGTATAAAACCCACTGAATTCAGTACCTGTTTGACCTTTAAGAAATCTTTTTTTGAGCATGGAAAGTAACGTTTTAAGCCAAATCCCCTAATGTGCTGTGTGATGTGTTTTATTTTTAGGTTACATTCGTAACACAAGCAGCATCTCACCTCGAGGGTACTCATCCAGCTCCACACCTCAACAGTCCAATTACAGCACTTCCAGCAACAGTATGAACGGCTACAGCAATGTCCCTATGTCAAACCTGGGTGTTCCAGGCTCACCTGGCTTCATCAATGGCTCTCCAACAGGATCCCCCTATGGAAGTAAGTAAATATTTTAAAGGTATTACGTAGGATGTACCTGGTGTTGTGCAAAAATTTAGTTATTTATTTATCTACATTCTGTGTGTGAGGACTGACCCATGTTGTGGGGATGATAAAGACTTCTTGCTAGTTGGAAACCTCCTAAACATCATAAATGAATCTTGGAATTTTTTTCCAAAAACTAGGGAGGGAAGAGCAATTCTCTCCCCCATATCTGCAGGGCAGGCTGACCCTGGCTCCTGTGAGGCATATGGAAATGCACAGCATTATTTTGTCCTCTTTGCTTATGTGGACAATCTCTCTTCCTTGCTGGGTTTCCTGCTTATGTCAGATTTTAAGTAAATTAAGCACATTTTTATTGAGCTATACTATTCAATATAACAACTGTCTACTTTAGACTTGTTTTAAACCGTGAAGACTGTAAGAGATCTTCTAAAACAAATCAGTAGTCGAGAGTTGGACATCTTGAACCATTTCACCAAACTTGCGTAACTGCATTTCTGACGAGGATTCACTTTTTCTTTTTGCAGTAATGTCTTCAAGTCCCACAGTTGGTTCTTCTAGCACTTCTTCCATCCTCCCATTCTCCTCCTCCGTCTTTCCTGCAGTCAAACAGAAGAGTGCCTTTGCTCCTGTCATCAGACCCCAAGGGTCTCCTTCTCCTGCCTGCTCCAGCGGAAATGGAAATGGGTTTAGAGGTAAGAGATGTGCAGTTAGGACTCAGCCTGTGCACAAAAGGCCACTATTGGCCTAGGTAAACATGGCAAACACTGAAAACTACAGGACTCAATAGTCAGAATCTGACTTCTGATATTTATAGACCCAAAATGGTTGAAATAAAAAAGAATTCAGTTGGATTAAACAAGGTTCCCAGCTCTGCCTATTCTATGTTAAACAACAGGGGACTGACACTCAGTTATACCAGGGCAGATTTGACCCACACTGCATTTAAATACCAGCTCTTTAGTGAGCAATGACTTCTCCTTAGGCCTTGGGGACTTGTAAAATCAAGCGCATGCCCTGTAGAGCTGATACACAGCTCTGTGTGCAATAGCCAATATGTTGAAACCTGCTGCAGGATTTAGGCTCATGCAGGGAATAAGCTCTATAGTACATTTATGGCCCTTTTTAAAGGTGATCTGCAAAACAAATGTGAGTATTAAGATAAGAATGAAAACCTGTACTAAATTCTTTCTTTTAACAAGCTGGGGCGGGCATGCAGCACATAAATACACTCCAAGTCTCCATAAAAAAAGCCTTTATAAGGCCTAGAATTCATCTGGCTCCTTCGAGCTTGACTAGAGATACCATAGAAATCACAACTCTGGGAATTCAGCCGTGCCAAGAGCTGGTGGTAATTCCGAAATGAGCCCTACAAACCACACCTGTTGATTTGGGTGCATTATAAATCCTTAGCTGGACCATAGGGACTTGCATAAACTGTGATTATTTTATACAATAAGGAAATTTTAAGTATGTTGAACAAAAATAATTATATTTTTGAAAGCTAACTTACAGAATTCTGCTATACATTCAGAACAGCATCTCCCTCCCCTCTTACCAGAAGGTGTGTGCCCCTTCCCTAGGACGGAAGGCAGCAAGTCAGCTTCTCAAAAATCATTTCCTTGCCATTAATGAAACGTAGTGATCTGTGGAGGCGAAGGCACGGGCATCATGTTGACATGGAATATAATTTTCTTTGTGATCTGTTTAAAAAAAATAAAAAAGGAAAAATATGATTTTAAACCAATAGGTATAAGGAAAAATACGATTTTTAAACCAATAGGCATAGGAAGTTTTGTTGACCCAACATTGGTAGCTGGTTATCTAAACTGTTCAGAGGGGGGTTGATACTTGCTAGTGTTTGTGCATGATAGCAATCTTAAAAAATTATTCTTGTTACTTATTCTGCAATAGGAGGGCTTGTATTAGCTTAATATGTTTACGTGTTTAGCTTAAGCCATTTGAAAACTGCTGTAAGTTAAAGGCAAATCAGCTTGCATTCAGAATAGGTTGACGTTGGAATACACGTAACTGCCAGACTGAGAGGCCTGTTTATGATTACTGACCAAAACAGTTCAGGCACACAGATATGCAAGGACTCAGATATGCAAGGACTCAGATAATCTAACTGGTATAGAGGGAGATTTTTCACTGCTCTGAATGTGAGACATCTCGTAGAGCAACACTGTGATTACATAAGCACAGTAAAAACCCTGGAGCTGACACTGAAAGGAGCTGGCAGGAGGCACAGGACCCAGCCCAGGACCCAGCTGGACTGAGCACCGAACAGCGCCGGCCGCGGGGTGCAGCAGAGATGGTAGCTGCTCCTCAGACAGACCTGCCCGAGGTTCTTCATGCCTGGTCTTTGTTACCATTTAACTATTTCAGCCATAGATGTGATTTTTTTTTCAACTGAAATATTTAAATTGATGCAAGCTGGGGAGCACATGCTTTGGAAAAGATCCAGATACACAAAGTCTGATACCCAAATTAACGTTCCCACGGTGTTGACAGACAGATGTGGCCAGAAAGTCAACAGGAGGGTCCCAGAGAGGCTTCTTGACTGGACTCCCTGTGCTGCAGCACTGAGGCTTTGATAATCACCATTGCTGTGCTATGCTCCTGTATTATAAGCTAAGAACAGGCAAGCTGGTACTCTAATTTTTGTTATTATTTCTTTTTTAACTCAGACCTCAGTAAGGGTGATGTAAGTAGGATTCCTCTCAAAAAGTTTCAGTGAGCATTTGGTCCCTAGAGAGAGAATACTGAAATACTGAAAGTGCAGAACAAGCAGTGAGTGCACGAACACCCCCCTGCTCACCAAACACATATTTTGACATTACCTTTCAATTCCCCACCTGTAAGACAGGGAAACTGTCTTCCAAGCAAGGACTTGCTGCAAGTGCAGTATTTGCAGTGTGCTCCGGGTGCATCTGCTATTTAAAGGCGACAGGCTCCTGGTGCTATAGGCTCCATCATACTTATTGCATCCTCTTGCAATAGGAATATTATTAGATGTATTACTGGCACCTCAGGGCACAGCACTCTACTTACAAGCAGCAACAAAATCCTAAAGCTTTCAGCTACGTTCATCAGAGCTGTCTTTAGGCCTGCGTAAAAACTAGTTTAAACACACAGAGCTCTTCAAGCTTCATCCTCATCCCTGTCATTCCCGAGAGATTTTAAAGCTTCAGTAAGAGTAGAAATTTTTGCCCCAGACAGTATTTAGGGGGAAAAATCTTACAGATAAAAGGGCTGGCTATAGGAGGATAGCTTATAGAAAAGGTATTGTGACTCAAAGCCAGGCTGGAAATGTCTACTGGTTTTGGCTTTGGGCTGCACAGCACCCCAAGACATGAAGTGCCCTCAGATACCCCGTCCTGTGCCATGTGTTCTTGCTTACCTCCTTCAGCTGCCATCTGCTATACATTCCTGCAGTGTAACAGGACATGATAGGTGGAGAACAAGCAGCAATCCATACTGGACACCACTCAGTCCAATATGCTCTCCAAATTGAGAGCAGGTGATCCTGATCAGAACAACTGCAGGCTCAGTTCGTGTCACACGTCAAGGCAGTTTAAAATAGGCACTGGGAAGATAAAATGTGATGTGACACAACATGGCATGATAAGTACACAAATGCCTAATCAACTCATCTCAGATGTAAGGCAGCCGATGGGAAAAGCAAGCAAATTGGAAACTGCTGGAACAGCATGGCCCGCTGACTGCCCCCATTACCTTTGGCCAGCTCAGCACATCTCAGCATGAAAATGCAAGCTCAGTTACAAGGAGTGGCAGGCACGGCCCGAAGGGCAGGTGCTCCATTCACCGGGATCCTGGCCACTCGCATCCTCCCCGACCAGGCGCACGTCAGCAGCAGGGCGTCTGCACCGTTCCCCAAAGACCTACACGTGTGTCTGGTGCAGAGCCTGACGAGGAGTGTCTTGTCTTGACACTGTTTGGGGGGCAGCAGCCCTCGGGATTCTGCATCAAACACTGTCCATGGAGCTAGAGAGGAGGCGGTTGCTCTGGAAGGGCTGGGACGTGGACGTCGTGCCTGGATCGCAGGTGCAGAGCAGGAGCTCCCGCTGCTGCGTGCGCGGGGCCTGGGCCCTGCTGCTTTTCAGAGCGGGACCCCAGTCAACACTTGCAACACAGCACCTGAAAATAACTCTTAGGAGAGAGGCCACCTAGGTAAAAAGCTTGCTGGGCATTTTCATGCTAGGAATGCTCAACAATATGTTGTTATCCAGAACCTAGGCAGGGGTTTAAGGATACTAATGGTTACAATCTACGTATAAATGCAGTCAGTATATAAGAAAAATATCTATTTGTCATTTGATTAGATTTGATAAATAGGAAGATAAGTACATTTTTCTCCCAGCTTCCTGGCATCAGGAACACTTTACCTAAAAAAAAAAAAAAAAAGAGATCTTAAGAGATATTTAATATTTGTTGTTAGGACTCAATTGTTAGGATTTTTCACTTGATGTTCATTCAGTGATAGGCATGTTAATTATAGTGATATGACCAAATGAGAGCTTATTCCTCAAAAATGATTAAAAAATACTCCATGTCATCTTCACTAGAAAGCATCTTTCTAAAACAGATTACAAACTGGAGACCTCAGAAGCACCAGCCACAGGTTAGTGTAGCATCCAGCTTTGGCCCAGTTCTCACCAGTTCACTGACTGGATTGCACAGAATTGTTTTCCACAGAAAAGCCAGCCAGCATATTCAGAAACCTCTCCTACACACGAGGCTTATGATCATTATTAATTACACCCATTAAAGGTGCCCATCACCAGAGCATCTGGGTAGTATCCATGTTTGATTATTTATTTATTAAAAAAAATTCTCCAACCTTGTGACAATTTTAATCAAGTGTTTCAGTTGATAATTGCAAGCTGTCAAGGTTAATACAATAAGGCTCATCTCTAATTCTTTTTCCATTTCCCTCCAAGAAAAAAAAAACCCTCTGGGATAATGACTGTGGTTTCTATATTCCCAACTCATCAGGGAGTGTCCTGCATTGAACCACCTTTATTGAAAAGTTACATCGATTCAATATATAGTAATACAGGCAAAAATAATTACAGCTTTGCTAGCAGTGTAAGACCTTAATCCAAACCTCACAAACATTCAATAAAAAGTGATACAGGCTGGGAATAGGCTGTGCCAGCGCAGCCCCCGGGGCAGCGGGGCGGGCGGAGGGACGTGGGCAGAGCAGCCGCGGCGCTGCGCGCTGCCCCACACCGGCACCCTCGTGTCCGTGGGGCAGCTCCCGCGGGAAGGACGGAGCGGCTCTGCCCGCCCTGTCGCTGCTTCAGCAGGGCCTGTGGCTTCGAGGAGCAGCTCTAAGCTGCATCACTTAGAACCGCCGCCAAAAAACAGCTTTTTTTCCCCTTTTTTTTTGGTGGGAGGGCAGAGGGAAGGACGTGAATCCATGCTCAGCAGGGAAGGATTTTAGAAAAATCCTCCTCATTGTAGACGGCAGGTTTTTATTGCTGACAGGGTGGGTTCAGGACAGCGAGCTTTAATTGTTCTTTAATTATAAGAGTAGTAATGTGCTTTCCCTCCCAGATTAAAATTTCCAAAGTGCTGCACGTACAAGTATATTTTCAAAGAGACGTGAGAGAGTCTCATGCTTGGTCTTTCCTTAGGCCTGCTGAAAGTTTTCCTAGATTAAGAGAAAGACAATAATGCTGATAAGAGTAGTATCAGGAAAAGCATTTACACCAGCATGGCTTGTCCCCCTTGGGAACAGGGTTTAAACTGTGCTGGCAACAGCCCCTGCGTGTTTCAAATCACCAGGTTCAGACTGTGCTGTGTGCACAGGTGCCCGCAGAGCCCGGCAGCAGCGACGGGCCCGGCCGGCGCGACCCTCTGCAGGCTCAGCTTTACTGGCTCCAGGCAGAAGAGCCAGCGTGGGTAGCTCGGCTTAAGCCCCTGGAGCCAACGTGGCTGCTTTTGCTGGAGGCGAGTTAGGAAGCGCTGCACTAGCCCTGGCCTAGAGCCCAGCGGAGTCTGGAATCGCAGCTCAGGCCGAGGCCAAGATCAGCCCCCGTCGCAGAGGAGAGACGGGCAGCGGGTGATGCGCAGCGAGCAGGATCTCCAGGGCCACCAAACCTCAGGGAAATCAGCTCGGTTCTGCTCTGGGGATGGGTGAAGGCGCGAGCACCTCAGTGGTGCTATCAGAAAAGTATCTCGGCTTTAAATACCTTGCCGGTGTGTTTGCCTCTTCCTGTGAAAAATGATCACGTGGATATTTACCTACGTTGTTGAGCAGAGATAACTGCCTTACAGCATCCGGATTTGAAAAATGCTGGCATATTCCTAAACATTTTTTTAAAACAGCAGATCCTTAATTTAAGACAGGGAAGTTTAATTTTCCGTTTCAGTTCTGCCAAAATTGTCAGGGACTTTTAGCCCTGGTCTCTTACAAAATATGAAAGTCTTTATTTTCCTGTTATATTAAATCATAGACCATACCCGCAGTTGGTTAAAATCAGCACAGCTCCAATAAAAGTCATCTTAGCTGAGGATCTTGGCCTCAGCATTTTTTTAAACACTATGAACATGAGGGTGAAATTAATTCTGAGAGGACAGTGCTTTAAACACATGAATAATCCCACACATTTCAGTGAACATAAATCTTGCAGGATTAGGACCTTGCACTGCACTGATGCCCTTTTGGATATAGGACTCAGTCATTTGTTACATAAATACGTATAAACTTAACTTACCCCTCAAAACCTTCAGGAACAGGGACCAGTTCCAGGCAGCTTCCAGTGTTCCTGTTGTCAGTTACGAGGAATATAGCTGCAATTGAAGGCAGAGAGAGTGACTAATAAATAATTTACATGAGCCCAGTGTTCTGGGAATGTGCCAGGTAAGACTGCAGAGATTCAGACATATGGGGTAAACCAAGCGAGAAAGAGGCTAGTCTGTTATTTCCACTGAAACTAAATTAGCAAAGCCGAGCTCCGGTCATTGTCCAATGATTTGGGACTTGTAATTCCATGGCTGGGTCCTGTGAGCAGCCCACAGGCAAATTCCCATTTGCTTTCACATTGTCCTTCCTTACTGCCAACATAAGCCTTTTGGCAAGCAAATTAGCTGGCCAGGTGAGAAACTGAAGACCTTGTGTGATGACTGTCAGTCTTAAAATTGAGTTCTTCTCACTAAAAATAAAAACATTGAAAGAAATTGAAGGTCTTTTAATGTAATAACTCAGTCTATAAATATAGGCATCACTGTAAAACTGGATTGCACACAGAGGACGAAATATATTTTGTTCATAAAGATCTGCCAGAATTTCATCTCTGTCATTTTCTTTTTCAGCCATGACTGGTCTTGTCGTTCCTCCAATGTAAGGAAGAGGCAGCTCCTCTCCCTCTTCCCTTTTTTCCTTCTTTTTTCATTTTTCTTTTACAGCACAAAACTACTTATAATGATGGACCGTTAAAAAATAATAGCACTACAAGCTCTTTTTTGGGGGAAAGCCACCAGGCCCAGGAAAAAAAAAAGGGAACTTTTTTTATGTATTGGACAGGAGAGAATTATGCATCTTTTACCTGTTTCATATTGCTGACACAACCACATCGACTCGTAAACACGGTGAGCGAAGAATCAACCAAGAACCCGGATGAACACCAATTGCCAGAATGGAATCACAGCTGCAAAGTCTTTCCTGAAAGACATGAAGCGTTCCTAAGATTTGTAAAATATTAAAAGGAGAAAGAAATTGGCAAAATGATTCAAGTTTGATATTTTGGATACAATAATTTGTTTTACTTTGTAGGGGAAAAAAGTTGAAGTTTCTATTTTCTATGGAGCCTTTCAGATACCGATTTAGTTTATGCAGAAAAAGATTCAACAAAACAGGGTACCAGCATGAAAGAATTTCTAGGACAAACTGACACGAATGATGGAACTTTGGTGTATGTGTGTATTTGCTTATAGTTTAACCTCTTAAAAATGTAAGATGTTTTACAATTATTTAAATAAATAAACTTGTAACTTATTGTATGTAGAGGTAGAAATTAAACCCGTTTTTGGACTTTTTCCTCCAGTTGTACAATGAAGAAAAATGATGCAAAAATGTAGTGACACATTTGAGATAGATTATAACTGCTGCAATTGCTCTTCTCTTCCTCCCTCTTACTGAATTTATGTGCAAGGATGTACAGGATTCTTTCTGGTGAACAAATTCGTCAGAAACTTTTATACATGTTGTAGTGTACAGGTCACTAAATTTATGTTTGAATTGTCATCTGCCTCCCCTTTCCCCTCTTCCATGTTTTGTTTTCACGCTATTCAGGTACTAGGATAAGCTGGCGAGTTTCAACCCCTGCTGGCAACTGAGTGGCACTTAGGGATTTGAGCAGAGCAGATTTTTTATGAGGTACTGAGCTTGTATTATAGATTCCGTGTATCGATTGGGAGGGAAAGGGTTCTCTAACATACTGTTTTCCATGTAGTTAGAACAACTTAAGTTCAGTTATACTTCATATTAAGGGTGCATTTATAAAGGGTAAATATGTATTTGAATAATTTATGCACTTTTATCCTGAGTCATTAAAAATGGTGTTTTCTATACCATAGGGTCATAGAAGTAATCAGTTTGCTTTGTTTGAATTTTTCTGCATTTTAGTGTAAAAAAGTTTAGTTCTCCTTTGCAACCCCTCTCCTGAAACTGGAAGGTGAGAACAATGCAATGAAAAATAACTCAGTAGTTATCTGACTAAACAACAGAGCCCTCTAAAGATCTGAGTTTTGCTGGTAAGCCTTTTTTGAGAGAAAAACAAAATCAGCTACACTACTTACAAGGCATTAAAATACATACTCTCCATAGCTGCAAAAATAGTTGTTCCTATAACAACATCTATTTATAAATAAACCCTTAACGTATGGCCAAAACCATACTTGTCCATTTGCCCAGTAGTTTTGCTGATTGGTAAGTAGCATTTTTGGTGATCGTTATATATATATATAGTAGGAAATGTTCAATTCATAACTGACTCGGGCTGGAGAAGAGCTGTGACAGCCTGAGTGGCTGCGGTAATTTGTGTGTTGGAGCTGATCTGGATTAGTGGTAGGCTACAAAGTCTCTGTTTAGCTCTGTGGTTCGGATCCAGCTGCAGCCACGAGTGACGGAGCGGGTCGGTGCTGTGTGTGGCACGCGCTGCTCGCCCCGGCCCAGCAGACAGGCTTGCCCAGTGGCTTTTGCCGTAGGACTGTGTTGTGCGAAGTGTGGGTTCGCTCGTGTAGCATTTGGGCGCCGCTCGGCCCCCCGAGCCCCTGCGCCCACTTGGAGGGGCGCACGGGGAGCAGGGCGGGCGCCCGGAGGCAGCGCCGCGGCCGCGGGGAGCGCCCGGAGCGCGAGGAGCTGCTGGAAGCGTCACCGGCTGCGCCTGCCCCGAAGTCGGCACCGCGGAGAGGCCGGTGACGCCGCGACCGGCTGCGCTCCTCATTGCCGGGATGACTCGTGGGCTCCAGGCTGTGCTCTGCCTTGTTAGTAGGAGACTCGTTAGGTGCCTTTTCAATGCCATTAAATTTGTTTTTTAAAAGGAAGCCCTTTTGTTTAATTGTCTTTAGGATTTAAGCCCAAATTTATCAGCGAAAGTGGCGATTAAGAACAACTTCAAATAGCTTTCCTAGGAATAATGTATTTTTAAGACGCATGAATATATAGTTCAGCTGACTGCAAATCAGGTTGCTCAAAGTGTCTACATAGCAGAAAATATGAAATAAAGTAACTCACTGTTCACTGTGGCTGCAAGTTGAGTGCCGCTGAGGTTCTGCGCGTGCCCGTCACGGCTTCAGGGCAGTTGCCCTCCCTGGAGGTCAACAAGGCACCCAACCCTGAGGGCAGGGGCAGGAGAACAGGAAGGCGCCAGGGTGGGAGCTGAGAAGCTCCCTCTGCTCTGCAGTCACTGTGGGAGCACAGCAGGTCACTGCGCCTCACTCCCCAGCTGTTGGGCAGAACAAATAACTGAATCTCACGCATAGCCCAGTCTACGTGCAGTCTAAGTCATGCTTGGAGCTCTGGAAAAAAAAAAAAAAAAGATGCAGGACTGTTCAGGTTGAGTTAGAGGCATCCATTAATTGCAGTGCCTAGAATGACGTTTCTGACGTGTCATTTCCCTTCTCCCATCTTGCCTACTACAGTAGTCCCAACGCGGGAGGATTTTTCCCAGCCCATCCCTTACAGGCGACTCCTTTTCCCTCTCTGCTCTCTCCACATCCATGGCCATCAGCTATTGCAGGCAGGCCTTTCTAGCCCCCATGCTGAAGAGCAGCAGTTTCCAACCTTGACTCCTGCCATATTTTTAACAAACAAAGCTTTTCATAACAAAATTTCAAGTAAAAGTGTCGAATGAAAAGCAGACATTTCAGGAGAAAAGCTATTTTGTTAATTGTCCACCAATTCCATAAAGGGGGAGGGAGGTTATTGCATAAGACACTAGTGACATCTCAGAAAGATTCAAGAAAAACTGAAAAGCAGAACTAAAAAGAAAAGGTTCTGAAATTCCCAACATTCCTTTCACATTCCAGTTGTTTTTGCAAGCTGCTCCGGTTGCTCAAGTGGGACAGCGAAGGGTCCAATGAAAGACATAAAACCTTTCCTAGAAAAACCGGCTTCAAACACTTGGGAAGGGAAACAACTGTCCCTGCCCAAGCTAATGTAAACAAGGGGGAAAAAAAAACCCACTTTTTCTAGTTTGATCCGAGCCACATAAATGAGAGCAAGTAAATGTAGGAATGACTCAGAGTTCTGCTCACGCATGGAAGTCATCACAGTCATCCCCGAGGCTGGGAAGCGCACGCTGCCTTCCCAAGGAAGACCGTGTGTAAATAAGCACAGTCAGGAGACCCCGAACGTGAGAGGAGGACTTTGGCAGTAGCAAACACCCAGCAAGCAATGTAAAAAGTCTGTGCGCAAGGATTTTTTCAGTGTAATAAGCAATTTGTCCTCTTTTAGTTATTGCTGTTTAATACCCCCCCAAACAGCTTTCTTTTCTTTTGCCACCAAAAAGGAGAAAGTTGTTGTGATAGATGCTCACAAATTTTATAACTTTAAAGAGTATGCTTTATTTCATTATTTATCTGGGTATAGCATCTTATTCTCCCTGTTTCTTTGCACATTTCCAACATGCATGGTTTTTAAAGACCGTTTTCTCCCTCCTGTAAATTAAGGCCTCATTTCTCCCTCCTGTATAGTTCTGGGATTTGTTTGGGGTTGGCTGGCTGGTTTTTTTGTTTGTTTTCAGGTTTTTTTTGTTGATTTGCTTTGTCAGTTATACAGTATGAAGTTGCTATGCACAGAGCTTTTGTAAAGATAGCTTTTTTTTGTTTGTTTACTGTTTTTAATGGTTCTACTTATGGAAGAATATCTTGTTTGTAAAATGAATATGTCTACTTCAGTTTTAAACTTTAAATTATCCTAACAAAAAAATAAAATTTTTGTACTGTACACAAGGGGGGGATTATCTTAATTTCAGAGCATTCCGTGTGCTTTGTTCCGTGGCTTGCCATCTCCGTGGGTCACCCAGGATACTCCCGTGGCAACAAGGCTTCCCGTGGCTCCCGCGGCTCCGAGCGGCTCCTCCGCAACCTGCCCAGGAACCACCGCGCCTGGGAGGGACTCGCGGGAGCGACCGGGAGATTTCAGAGGAAAAGCAACCAACCCTCCCCGGGGCAACTGCCCCGACAGCAGCACCGGGCAGGTACCGGGCAGGTACCAGAGCTGCCCAGTGCAGCTCCACGAGCTCCCACTGCGCCCTGCACTGCTTGGTTGGAGAAAGGGCGCCTGGAACAGCAGGTCCCATCCCGCCCGCCCGCCTCTACTGCTTGTTTGTAGCTGATCTTGTCAGAACTGGCATTTCACTTCAGTAAACGGTGAAACAAGAGCCGCTCCTTCAAGCACTTAGCCGGGCAGCTGGGGAATTGCCGGAGCAGTTAAAACATTTCTCTCAGTGACAACACAGGGCTGCTGCGGTGCAGAGGCCCGAGGCCTGAGCGGGCAGGTCGCGCACGCAGGGACGTCCCGCGAGGGCGGCCGGCCGGGGCGCCCCCGCGATGGGAGGGCTCCAAACACGGCCCTCAGCGGGGCTGGCGCTGCCGAGAGCGAGGAGCCCCAGCCCAGCTCAGCCCAGCCCGGTCCGGCCCAGCTCCAACGCAGTCCGGCCCAGCCTGGCCTGGCCCAGCTCCAGCCAGGCCCAGCCCTGGTGCAGCCTGGCCCAGCCCAGCCAAGCTCCAACCCAGCCAGGCCCAGCCTAGCCCCGTCAGAGGCGGCTCCGGCAGCCCACGCACTGTCCGTGTCTGTGTCCGTGTGCAGGCGGCCGCCGCCGCCCGCCGGCCTCGCGCAGCATGTGAGCACTAGAGCAAAGGGAGGGCAGAGGGGGGCACGGCAATAAATAGCACATGAGAGAGATTGTCTGTTCCCAATAATCCCATCTCCCCCTGTTTACAAGCTCAAACGTGACAAGACATGGGCCGGATCCACAGCTTTCATAAACCCGCGCTGCTGGACACGCACCGATTTAGGCCATCTCTAGATCTGGCCATATAATTACTTTTCCTCTGGCCTGCGCGCCAGAAGCACACGTACAAAACAAACGAGGGAAAACAAGCACGGGCTTTGTTTTACCCGCCATCCAGCCTAGCGTAACGTTCTTTACAGTTTCTTGCCAGGAAAAAGGACCCTCTATGCTTACTTATATTCCAAAATAAGGGTGACATTACACACAGGCAGTGTCGCAAGTTCTCACATTATGGCTGTGCTCGTTTTGAAAGTCTTTCAGTTTTAAAACTGCAGCTTTTGGAGGTCTGGGAATTGTAGCTTAAGTAGATACAGATCTACTGAATAACTTGCAGAAAAAGATTCCTTGAAATCCAACGCAACTTTCAGAAAGTACATTCAGAATTGTGAAAACTCTAATTCACAGTTTCCCAAGATATTCTTATTTTAGAACAAATACATACCATACAAAGCGATATTTCTAATAGCAGGTTGCCTTTCCAGACTGCCCCAGTTTCCAGACTGCAGCTAATTCTGACAGGGAATTCGAGTGACCCAAGTGCCCTCAGAAAGCCCTGGTTGGAGGGCACGCGCGAGCCAGGCCAGCAGAGCCCGGCGTTCTGCACAGCCCCAATGCAGAAGGACTTTTTCTTTCCTCTTCACTGAAATCAGAGGAACTTGATTGAAATTTAGCAGCAGGGTCCCTATGACACTGCAATTGCTGCAGTCATTTCTTTGTCTTTAAAATGCCATATAATTGCTAATGTAATTAGTGATGTATACAGAGGGGGCCTGTGCAATTACCAAGTCTTAAGATCAAGTAATTAATGTTCTGTCAACAAAACAGCAACTGTTTCATTAACAACTGTCTGGATCTGAAAACAGATCAACTCACGACGTTACCCACTCGGCGGAGCTGGCAGTACCGGTGAATCGCAGCGCGGAGCGCGGGCTCCCGGGACGCGCCTGCGCCCTGTCCCGCTCTCCACAGGGCTCTCCTGCCCTCCTGCCCTGCCAGCAATTAGTGTTCCAGGCTTATGAATGATCCCAAATACTAAGAACTTGAGAAGGACCTTGAAAGTCTCAGTAGGCACTGTGGGACTTCTTTGGATTTGCTTCCTGTTTTCTACCAAATCCCAATCTCCTAACATAAAACTAGCACCGCTAGTTTCTAACTGCCTTGTTTTCCCTCTTGTTTAGGATTTGGCCTCCACAACCACACAGTACAAATTAGCTGCATTAAGCACCTTTTGTCATAGTGATTCAGGAGGTTCCCCTAACCGTATTTTCAGTGCACTGGCAGTCTAAATGGCTGATATGTTTTTCTCAAATAGTAACTGACACTTTTTCTACATTTTCCCTTTTCTCACTGGTCCTTTCCCCTTCCATGCACACGAGCTCTGCCACCCGCACACGTGGGAATCCATCCCCCTGAACACCCTGCAGGGCCTTGCTCTGCCTGGTGCCAGGAGCAAGTCTGTGGGATAAGCAGGGACTTGAACCTGAGCCCCACATGTGACCATGGGGGAAGCAGTAGAAGGGCAGCTCCTGGCGTGTCACTGCATACATTAACCTATTGGTAGGTATGGGAGCATCACTTCCTTAAAGCGTTTTGGAATCACTATTGGCAATGTTTTCTTCGTGGTGGTGTTCTACCCCTTGCACAAACCCTGCTTGACATACCCTCCCTCTCCCAGATACTTATAAGTGTCACATCTATAAGCAGATTAAAATTATGGATGCTTTTCATTCAGCTGCTTTTGGAAGAAAAACGTGGGAAGGATGAGGGGAAAAAAGAACCACGTTTAATACTCTACAGTAGCACAAACCTCTTGGGCATAAAGCATCACTCAGGTAGACACATCTGGTGAAATGCATCACATCAAATTAGTATCAAGGGTATTGAGATTCTAAGACAACTGGCAGACAATTCCCCTCTAATGTACTGCTTTTTAGATTGTTGAAGAAACTTGAATCCCAAATCTCCTGTGAAATGAGTGATACTAAACATGCCTGCTCAAATACTGAAAGTGAAGATCAAAGACGGAGTGTCCAAATTGGCTTTGCAAACAAAGCAACCCCAGAGAGCCCCAAGAGAACGTGGTGCTAATTTTATCAGATCTCCTTGACTTCTTCCTCCAAACAGTTTGTCATTTAAGAAAACTAATAATAATGAGAATGCACATCTCTTTACCTCTCAGAAACCTCGTTGTAAGACCAATTCACTCCCTTTTAAGCATATGCCTTGCAAGTCACCTAATAGTCTTAATCTTAAATTAGTCTTAAATGAAAAATGAGAATGTTTCACTCTCTAAAAGCTACCTACCTTTTAGTCCCCTACACAAACACACACACACACACACAGCCATGAATATTTCAATACAACTCAGCCTTTCAGATCAATACAGACAACCCTCAAGTTCTATTGATTTTCAGAGGTTTGGCTCACAAGGGTGATAAAATATTTCTCAAGTTATGAAACCCGAGTTGAGGAGCTTTTGCTGACACTTCAGCATTTACTATAGGTACATCTCTCTCTCTCAATTTATGACTAAGCAATAAGTCTTGATAAGGTGGGCAATATCATCCCACAGGGCCCACTTAAGGTCAAAAAGAGAAGCCAGGATAACAGTACAGCCCTTAAGGTCCCTAAACTTCAGTTTTCTGAGGTAATCACTTATTCTTTTCCACATGCACTGAGCCCTTATTCCAAGATTCATTAGTCAGTGAGTGAAATTCCCTTTCCATGGCCCTCTGTAAGCTGTCAAAAACAAAGGGACACCAAAGCAGACACCAAATAAAGCAACTCCCTGCTGAGACAAGGAAGCTAATCCTCTCCATATGGAAAGGAAATATAGTTAATTATGTATTTATGCATGTCATTGCAGGCTTATATCTTGTTTCACTTTCATCCACAATGATCCTAACCTACTAAAATACAATGAGTAAACATTTCTGTTTTTCAGATAACAAGACAGTTTCTCAGTGTTTCCCAATCATCCCCTTGCAGGACTCTGCAGCTCGGTGCAGTTGTTGTTATTTGCATTAAAGCAGCACCTAGGAAAGCAGATCTCGGACCAGGAGTCCCCGCACTAAGCCAAAACCAGAGAGCAAAGGCTGCCCCGGGAGCTTCGCAAGGAGGGAGCGCGCGGATGCCGAGCGGCCAGGGCCAAGCGCAGCCTGTCCCTGTGTTGGGAATGCTGGTTTCATGGAGTAGAGCAGGGCCAGGCCCACGTCGGCCAGGGGCCCACACCAGGCCCATCACTGTCCCCCCAGAAAGCGCGGTGTCCCCCGTGCCCTGACGTGCTGCCCGGGCACACGGTGCCTGCCAGGGCCGCCCGCACGCCCGGCTCCCGCTCGGCCGCCCTCTGCGCTGCCATTTCTCAAGATTGCAGGAGGTGGAGGGCAGCAGGAGCCAACTCCATTTCCCCCCTTCCAGCAACGTCTGGCCGGGAGCTCCGTGGTCCTTCCATATAAACATATTTCACACAGGTTCAGCAGCACAGCTCGAAGAAACTAGGAGGAGACCTGCAGCTTCATCCCAGTTTGCCACTTGGCCTGTTTAACTCAAGTACGTGCCATCCAATCAAGACCCATTGCCTCCCACGGCAGCAATATCTTGGAAGAATCCTAAGTTAGTTAAAACCTGTTTTAAAAACCCACGTTGGCCATCTCTAATCAAATTACATTTTTCAAGCTGTTCACTTCCCAAACCCCATAAAATGGTTTCTAATATTTTTCCCACAACTGGTGTTAAACTGTAATTGCTTGCTCTATCTTTTTGCCCCTCTTGAATAATAGGTGTTAAATTTGCCACTTTATAGTCCTTGGGAATGTGACCTGTCATTATAAAACTTCTAAAAATATCAGTTAACACTTCACAATTTTCTCTCCTGTATTTCCTTTAACAGCAATGGATGTACCCTCCCTGGACCAGATACCTGATCTGCCGCCGGGTGTAAAACCTTTCAGCAAGAATTTTTGCAATCATTTGCACACTAACACCTTTAACATGCCTGGGAATAGGAAGCCAGATCTTTACCTGATGGAAACTGGCATAACTCCACTAATTTTAGTAGCTACCTCCGTTTACACCACTTGAAGAGTTTGCCAAGAATTCCCATACATTTCATTGTCTTCTTGGAGTCCACCTCCTCAAAAAGGCTTAATCAAACTAATTTCTCATTATTTGAATGAAAACACAGTTGTAGTTAGCTTGAATACTTCATTGAAGAGCGAGCCAGTGTGATAAGAATAGCTGTTATTAAACAAAAGAATTTCATTGTAACTTGAGAGCCTATTCCAGGATATCTGAATTGGAGGTCAAGCTGAAGCTACCAGTGCATGTCACATCTCCCTGAGGTGCAACCTCCATCTTCATGCCCAGAACCTCATCTCCAAGAAAGCCCAGCTCCAAAGCAGCCTTGGAGAGAGGTTCGGGGCCTTCTGGACACCACGTGGATTCTCAAACAGGAGTGGCTACACTTGGGGTCCCTTTCGGAAGCCTGAGATCTCAATACAGAAGACTTTCTGGAAGCCCACATCTTGGCTAGTGTAATCAGATTTTTTAAGCTCTCAACATCAGCAGTGAATAAATGCAGTCTAGAAAAATCACTGTAATAATTCTCTTTGCTCAGAACGGGCACCGAGCTCTAGTTACAGACATGGCAAACTGGCCCAAACTCAACACGTTAAATCCAAAACAGCCTCTGCCTTGAAAATACGAGCAAGCTCTGGGCCTGTAGGAAAACCCATGTGGATGCCTGTCTTACCCAGAGCTGTTTTACAGGACCTTTTCAAGTCAAACTTGGAATACAGCATGTCCTAGGACTCCTTTCCCCCCAATTTTTCACTGGAACTTTGGAAGAAACTTCTGTCCCAGGACGGGGCTGTCTGGGTTTGGGCTGAACCCACCCACATGTAAAGGGAGGCTGCACAGACACAACCCATAAAGCTCACAGCTCCCTCCCGACCCACTCTCACTGCCTTGATCTAAAGGGCTCCCACTAACTCGGGATGCAGCAGCAAACATTAAGCACGGGCAAATTCTCTCTTACATCATCCAAAGGCTAACTATACTCCAGCCAAGAGAATATCCAGGACGTGTTTTATTTACATTCCTCAAATAAGGCACTTGAGCTTTCTTTTTTCGTTTTGCTTTGTTTTTTTTTAAACCAAATTTTTCAGATGAATTTGTCTGAAAATTTCTTGTAAAGCCCTGAACAAGTTCTGCTGAGCAAAGCCAGATCCCCCTTTACTATTCTCTAAGCTTCCAAGGCACCTCCTAGCACTGTAATCGCACAGTGATAGAGCAATGATGTAAAACGAAGGGAAATGAATCGAGGCTGTTAGTATCCAAGCTATTAAATGTAAAACTTCTGTTTGTGAGCCTCAGAGGTTCCTTAAAGAGTAAGGAATGTCATCGGTCTAACCATGCAAGGAACTGGGGGTTGTTTCAAGCTTGATTTAGCACAGTTGCTTTTAGGTCCAGGGCCACTTAGCATCAAGTCCTGCCTCGCATGAAGCTAGACGTTCTATTAAAGTCGGGAAAGAACAGCACACTTGAAAAACATCTGCTCAAATACTCTTTGTTGTCTAGACCAGTGATAGATTCAGATCCAGAGGAGTCCAACAAAAAATGATTAAAAGCTTGGAAGGACTTTTCAGAGGAGGAAAAACATAAAAAAAGACCTAGAGAGATTTTTCAAAGGCATCTAAATGTCTTACAAGCCTGATTGCTAAAGACAGCGAGGTGCAGCAATGGTTAATTTACCAATTCTCGTGCTAAATAATCCATTTTGTGTTCTGGGCTCTCATAGCTTCCCCTTACTTCCAAGATTTTAATGAAGGAACAACCAGAAAGAGATACCTAAGCTCCACTAAATCCAGCATAGTTCCAAGACTTGGTGCTCAATGTGTTTCAAGCCTTTAGTAGCTTCTTCTAGGAGCTTGTCCACGAATATCTGTGCCTAACTAACTCGTGTGCTTCTGGTTAATAAGTTTTTTTTATCATTTTGTGGTAATAGTCAAATTTTGTTTCCTCTAATTTAGGAGGAATGGGAAATTTACAACCGCTAACTCTATTTCTTAAAAGGGAAATTATTTTTAGCTCATAAAAACGGATTTATTAATAGCAATAATCATCAGAAGATATCAAATGAAAAAAAAAGGAACTTTTAAATAGAAGAAATGTCTGCCTGTATGTAAAAAAGTAGATGACGACAAGCTCTGGAAGCGCCCCACTCCAGTCTTTCACAGATGCAAGCTGCTCTCTGCGTATCTGGAGGCAACACAAACCAACACTGCTTAACCACTGCTTAACTGCTCGCCCGCTGCAACGGCCGCAGTCGGGTTTGGCTCAAACCGCTTCAAAAGACCCAGACAGGGACTACTTTTTCTAAAAGGTCTTTTCTCGATTCAGCGGGAATGTCCACGAGTAAGTCCTATTAAATTATAAACAAACAATAAAAGATGAATGTTTGCACAGACTAGACAGACTTTATAGCAGCTAGCTACAATGGGTGAAAATCCAAGTTTATACTGCTGCTTCTTTAACATGGGCTGAATCAACTTCCATTGGCAGCGCTTCTCCTGCAGAAAGAAGGCTCCTTCTCCTTCCCTCACATAATTTGACCCTCAGGGCATAAGAGCTTTTTGCTCTGCAGCTCCTGCCCACAAGTGCATCTTCTTTGCATCTCTTTTCCCCTTCAACTCATTCACACTCTCTTCTAAACTCAGCTGGAAGCATCCCTTTTCCCGCTTGCCCATGACTCTTAATTTCTCTCTCCCTTGGCAGTTATTTAACTCATTAACTGAATTAATTTTAACCCTAAAGC